>JANHAO010000995.1:0-35649 GCA_026873985.1 Saraca asoca
AAATCCTTTCTTTTATTTTGATTTCTAATCTTTTCTTTTGTTGTTTCTACTTCTTGTTTCTATTGCATAGGTGTTTCCTTTTATGTAAAGAGCTCCTGAGAATTTTGTTCAATTTGATCCAAAGATTGAAAGGATACTTCAAAGAAGGAGGAGACAAAAGAAACAAGATCAACAAAACAACCTTTCATTGAAGGACTTTACTGCACCAGATACCCATGGCATAAGTCCAAGCATCGTTAGACTAGTTATGGAGGCTAATAACTTCGAACTAAAGCCTTCACTTTTGCAAATGGTTCAGTAGAATCAATTTGGAGGATCTCCCACTGAAGACCCAAACCTTCATCTGTCAGTCTTCCTGGAATATTGTGACACTTTGAAGATGAATGGAGTTTCTCCATATGCTACTTGGTTGAGGCTGTGGAGGCCAATAACCTTCATCTGTCTGAGCATCGTTAGACCAGCTATGGGGACTAATAACTTTGAACTAAAGCCTTGATCTCACTTGTATAAAGCCTTGATCTTACTTGTAAGCTTGATGTCTAATGCTAGAGTGAGCTAATGGCAACGAAGGAGATCATCATCGAATCTAAGATTGTTTTTCAAATTACTTATAGTAAGAAACTGGCCTAATACCTCAGCCTCAAGCTTTGGCTTTTCCTTGCTAGCCTCGTCTGCAAAAATAAAATAGAATGTCAGAAATGACAACATGAATTCATGACAGCCCGCATGACCTTAACTTACTTACCAGGTGTTAGAACAAAACCAAAGTTGCAAAGAGGATGCAAAGATAGGCACAAAGCATAAAAATAATGGGTCTTATAATTTCTTACATTCGACTTGCCCTTGGCATCCCCCTAATGTAGAACCCTCTTGAAATCAGTGTGGTGGGCCGAGAGGTAATAAATCTCATTTGGATAGCCCGTACTCCTAATACTATAGAGATGGCACAAGACTCTCACAGATGGTAGTGGAAAATTATTTCTCAAATACATAAGTGCAAGAGAAGTGAGTTAAGAATAGGAGCTCGGGGTCAATTGGAATAGGTAGAGCTTCAATCTATTTAACAAACTAATGATATACAGATGAACTAGAAACCTGAGCCCAGCAACAAGATGTTGGGTGCTAACGGCAATAAATCCTCAAGGAATATGGGCTATGTGATCACTAGGGGAAGGTGCTATGAGGTGGCAACCTTTAGGGAAGTGGTAATTTTCAACTCTATCTCGAAGCTCATCCAGTTTGACAGTTGAAGGTTAATGATTAAAGAACAAGTGATCAAAAAAACTCTCAATGACCTATTGCCCTCGCTAAAGTCAAGTTGAGGAACAGGTCACTCAGCGACCTCACGGCCCCTAGAGGTCGCTTCAGTTGAGGTGAATACCTGCTTCTCGCTTTGAGCTAGGGACTCAGGCTTGACATCACTCCCTGATCGATAACTTTGATGTCTATGAACTATAGCGATCTACATAGAAGGGCAAATAGTCAGGTCACTTCAAGCAAGACCACTTCAAAGAAGCTAAAGCTTCCTTTTGCTAGAAAAAAGTTTCCTATGCAATAGATCATACATGCCTCAAGCCGCCATATCAAAGACTCAGACTATTGAAAACTCAAGAGGGCTTAATCAGCAAAGCCTACCAGACTACTAAAACCTGAGAAGACCGAAAGCTAAATCTAATGATCTACAACCTAAAAACCAGCAGACAAAGTTTCCAGCAACAAAAAGGCACTTGCAACTGGACCAAGTAGCGCGATACCAGAAATTCATAGAATAAGGCATTGTAAAGCAAAAAAATCCTGAGAAGGCTTATTGTATCAAAAAGCCAAATCAAGCTCTAGAAGGGTTGAGGATGAAATGGTTCTAGATGAAATGATCGATCCGTAGCATGAGAGTTGGACTGGTGATAATTGCTTAAGAACTCATGAAGTGGAGCATCAGTTTTTCAAAAGTGAAAGGGAAAAGAAGGGTTTCTCACCTAATATGCCCTAAAGCCCCGGCCGTTTGATTTAGAGGTTCATCAATTACCCATGATATAATGGCCCAGAAAATAGCCAGGCTTAGACGTAGCCATGCTGGCAGCAATGGGAAAGTGCATGCAATTAATATTGTAATGATGATACGAGAAGGTGAAACAATGAAATAGAAATTTGAATGATGACATAGCTCATCATAGACTCTAACTTTTGTCAGTGAATTCAGCTCCTAGTCCACAGAGCGAACTGAGAGTTGGGGGACTAATATTATGTGCATTTTCTAGTACTATGTGAGATTGGTTGGCAAAAGCCCGACAGACAAGTTCAAGGGGAAAAAAGCCCATCCCATCCATGACCCAGCATCAAGGTTGCTCAATAAGATGGCCGGTCACAAGCTTAGAGCGTGAGATGAGGTCAAAGCAATGACCTCCAACTTGCTAGAAATGAGTTCCAGCTCACTAGATGAAACATGTCCTCAACCATCTTCCAGAAAGACTTCGGCCAAACCCAAGAATGGGATCAACTCATGTAGCCAGCAAGTCGTCCTGTGCAAGCTTAGACCATCAAGCTCGCTACCATAGGCATTGGGTTTAGAACGCCCAAGTCTAATCAGTAGTCAAAGGCACATCCTCCCAATTGGCAAGTCAACCCTTCGAAACTTACACATCAGCCTCCAGCAATCTGATGATGAATTACCAAGCATTTATTGCCCCATACGACAGACAAGACAAATTTACAACTTGATAAATTACATTTATAACCCTCCTTATTTCTATAAATAGGGGGAAGGATCATTGTGGGATATAGTGAAAAATACATACTGAAGCTCTATAAGGTTGTGGTAAAACCTTTGTATTGTAGTTCTGTTGGCCAGAACAATGAAATCAATGCAAAAAGCTAATACAAACCACCCTGAATATAGGGGGTTACCCTAACTTTAGCAGAACTATGTTAAAAAACCCTCTTTGCCTTTACTGTTCTTCCTCATCATCTCTTCATCTTTCATTTATTCAACCAATTTGCAACTTGGGGTTTCAAGAACCATTCAGGTTGACTGTTATTTAGGGCTAACCAAATTTCACCGTTAACAAATATGTTTAGAGAGAGAGAGAGAGAGAGAGAGAGAGAGAGAGAGAATTGTGAAGTCATTCTCTATAATAAGATAGACACATCTATTTATATTAAAAAATGAGGGTTACAACAGAAACATAATAGCCCCATGACTCATTGACCTATTTAGACCTATAACTTAACTATCATATTTACCAACACTTCCCTTCAATTTAGAGCATAATTATTAAACATGTCCAAATTGTTACAAATATCACCAGACCATTTTCCTAGTAGAGCTTTAGTAAATAAATTAACAAGTTGTTACCTAATATTAATGTATTTTAAATCAATAACTTCTTCATGGGGTTTTTTCCTAACAAAATAACAATTAACCTTTATATGCTTTGTTCACCTACGGAAGACTGGATTTGTAGTAATATGAGTGGCATGCCAACTATCATACCATAACTATATAGTTTTAGAAGACTCAACCCCAAGTTAACGAAGAATGTAAAAAATTCATATAAGTTCAAATGTAACATGAGCTACAACTCGATATTTAGATTTTACACTTGATCGACATGCAATAGCTTGTTTCTTACTTTTCTAGGACATAAGATTTTCACCAACAAACACACAATACCTTGAAGTAAGTCTTCAATCCATAGGACATCATGTCCAGTTTACATTAGAAAAGTAGTTTACTCTATAATGGCCATGATCTTTGTATAAGATTCCATGTCCAGGTGTTTTCTTGAGATATTTTAGGAAGTGTACAGTTGCATCCCAATGAGAGGTCCTTAGATAATTCATGAACCAACTTACTACACTTATTGGTGAAATAATGTCAGGCATGGTGATAGTAAGATAGTTCAGTTTCCTTACTAACCATCTGTATTGTTCTAGGTCTTCTAGTAATTCTCTATCTTCTAATTCAAACTTAACATTTGGAATCATAGAAGTATCACATGGTTTGGTTTCAAGTAAACCCATTTTATTCAAAATATCAAGCACATATTTTCTCTATGACAAGAAAATTCCTCTCTTATTTTGAGCAATCTCAATGCCTAAGAAGTACCGAAGTGCTTTTAGGTCCTTAGTATGAAATTTGATTTGAAGAACATTTTCAATTTTGAAATACATAAGCTATCACTAACAATAATCACAATATCTTTCACATAGACAACCCGAAGAATACAACCCGAATCTGATTGTCTATTGAACATAGAATGATCATGATCACTTTTCTTTATCCTAAATTCCATTATCACATTACTAAATTTTCTAAACCAAGCTCAAGGAGATTATTTTAATCCATACGAAAACTTTTTTAACTAGCACACTTTTCCATACTCCCCTGGGTAACGAACCTAGGTGGTTGCTGTAGATACATCTCCTCAAGTAAGTCACCATGTAGTAAAGCATTTTTGACATCAAGTTAATGAAGAACCCAATTTTGAAAGATAGTAAAAGAGATAAATAAGTGAAGGTGAAATAATCTTAGCAAAGTGGACTCAAGCTCAATTTCTAATCCAATTGAAAAAAAAATCTAGCTATAAGTTATTTTTTATTGAATCTAAATTTTGAATGCTATAGTAGTAGTTTAGTAAAAGTGAAATTGGTTGTGTAAAAATTGAGCAAAATTAGGAAATCATTTAGTGTGATTGTCTCAAAATTTAGGTTGAAATTCAAGGATTGTGGCTTGGAGCACTTCTATCAAGTTAAGCTTCAAGAGTTTTTAGCAAAGGTAAGTGGATTGTTCACTCTCCTGTGGTTGAATGTTTGCCTAAATTTGAATGTTTGAAGTGTTAAATTTTTTGTTGTATGATTGGAAAGAAAACTTGAAACATCTATTGACTCCTTTAGAGAAATGAGCCAAAGAAAATGATACTAGTTGCATATATGTTAATGTAATAGAATTGCTTCATGTTGTGTTGTACATGTTGAAAAGAAAATTGCCCCTATATACTACGAGTGAAATGTTCCATCTTGATTGATGCTTAAACAAGTGAATATAATGATTTGTTTAATTCTTGTATAATTTGTAATGTTGTACGAGTTGAATGTTGAATCTTTCTCTTAAAAAGAAATGAAGAGTTCGAATCTTTGGAATTTTCTTACTTGGAACCCCTTAGTGCACTTGGAGATAAAATGAATATGCCATTAACATGATGACGGTATAAAGGTGATTAATATGGTGGAAGGATAAGGTGAAATTGGAGGATTATTGTTATATGATTTTAAAAAATGGGTTTCTTGAAGAAAATGCCTATGGATCCTAACTAACAAGCTTTGAATTGAACTAACATAAATAGTAAGTAGATAGTTAAGGTTGAAATAGTTA
Source organism: Saraca asoca (assembly GCA_026873985.1). NCBI lineage: Eukaryota > Viridiplantae > Streptophyta > Magnoliopsida > Fabales > Fabaceae > Saraca > Saraca asoca. The sequence goes on from JANHAO010000995.1 coordinate 5,369, forward strand.
TGTTTCATTTTACCTATATGTTATTTGAAGCTTGAAATTTTAATTGTTCATATGTTTGACATGTGTTTAAATTGTGAATCTTGTTGTGCCTAATTTTATCTTGCTCCATGTTAGTAAATTGTGAGAAAATGGTACTTGAAAATCGTAGTAACTTCTTGAATGACGTTATATGTTAGTAACTTGTAATATTATTGTAACTGGAAAAGGTTAGAGCTAATTCATGAGTTATGTCATATATTGATAGTTTGCAGTTGTTATAATTGGTAGTGTTAGATATAATTTGTGTACCTATAGTTATGGGTAATGATATGGATAGTTTAGGTTGATGGGTGCCTTGGGTAGTATAGCCTAAATGCATATGATAATAAGATATTGAACAAAGGTGCATATTAGAAACATGATATAATATGTGTATATATTGTTTAGTAATTACATATAACCTTGTATAAGCATGATAGGAGCAAACAATTCACTCATTGGGTTTCTTTAAAACTTGTTAGTGTTTTTTTTTTTAAAATAAAGATTTTCAAAGCTTATAGACACTTCTACTAGCTTTGCTCATCTGTGGGCCAAAAGTGAGCTCACTACGTAATGCTAGTTGAACATTTAAGACAACATCTTGGGAGCTTATTTTAGTAGTTGAGTTGTTGCATACATGTATATAGGTCTTGTGTAAATCGTTTATGCAAGTGTGTGTGTGTGTGTGTGTGTGTTTTGGTATTACGTCATTTTGAAAGCCATGGCTTTTATGGGGAACTCTAATATTGAGAATAGGTTGAAAAGGCTTGTGACCTTAGCAATGTTCAGAAAATAGAGGAAACTTTGTCAGGTTTTTTTTTTTTTTTGTAAAAAAAATTTTGAGAGTTGTATAAATAAATTCTATTTTGAAAACTTGGTAAAAGTTAATCCTTTCAAGAACATTAAATTATTTTCCATAACTTTATGTTTTCTAATTTGTTTTCTATTCATAAATGAGTATAATGTAGTGTGACATAATTATTAGTATTCATTAAGCCTTGTAAGGACTACCTCCTATGTTGGTCGGGCATGATAGCTACTAAGCAAGCTTTCAATCAAGTAACAGAACCAATCGGATTAATTTTCACAATAAACACTGATGTGTACTTAATAGGTTGCCGCAATACCCAAATTTTCTAAAATTAATTTTGATAATAAAATAGTTTTAAAAATCCAAAAAAAAAGGAATTTAAAATTTTCAAAAATTTTGAAACTGTAAATTTGGAGACACAAAGTGTTCGAATAAGATAGAAATAGATTATATGAATTTAAGGAACCTTCAAGAGATTTGAATTTCTAATCTGAATGCTTATGAAGCAAAGTTTGTGTTAACGAAAAATTAATTTTTGGAAAACTTCAGAGGATCAAAACTAAGGCTTTATGCCCAGTGAATGTAAAATTATAGCTGTTATGAAGGTAATTAGCTTAGTTAATTTTTGTTAAAATTTCATAACCATTGGCGATCGATGAGTATGTCAAATTTAGACTTGAAATTTAGAAGATAGGAAAGTTTATTAAAAAGGGAAAGTCAAAGACTTAAGTTGACTTTTTTTTTTCCCATTTTGCCACTCCTTAGTTAGTTTATTGTCTTCTTCTTTAGCCTATCTCCAATTGCTATCCGTGCAAAATTTCTTTTCCAACTTGCACTCTTTTTCTCTCTCTTTAGATAAGCATTTATTATTTCATGTTATTTTCTCTTATTTTTACAGTTGATTCTCTCTTCTTCCTTTTCAAATTAATACTAAGACCTTGTTAATTCATGGAGAAAAACTTCAATTATGAATTTTTGAAATCCATAGTTACTATTCGTGACATTGTTAAACCCATGAATTAACTTAATTTTTCTGGTGTTTTAGAACTTGAATTTGTTAAATATAGCTTATTTTGTTGCATTGGAACTATAATCTGATTATATATGATTAGTTGAAGAGAGAAAACCTTGGAAAAATCTGAAAACAAATATGCTTTTTTTTTTAAGAGTATAGAAGATTTTGTAAGACTAGTTATGATATCCTGTTTCAACTATCAAAGTGAGTAATTCTTACCTTTCTTATGAGTTGTAAAATAACTAATCAATGATAAACCAGTGAATTGTTGTTTCTGTTAAAGAAAATGGGTATCATGTGAACTTATGGTATAAATTAATTTTGATTGGTGTTATTGATATGAATATAGTGGTTTGATTGGAGAAGCTTGATTTTATGCTTAGTTCTTTCATGATTAAGAATTGGCTGAGTTAGTACATAAAGTTTGGTTAAGGAAATAAGAGATGTTATTGTTGAAATGTGTAGTTGCACCAAAAACTTGTATAAATCTAGACATGTGATCAGAATCACAAGTATGATCACAAGCATAGAAATTGAAAGTCAAGTAGAATCATGAGAACCAAATGTGAAGGCTTCAATTCGACTCAAGCCAAAGTAGCTTAAAAATGCTAGTCTACTTGCCAAAAATTGTAAACTTTTGGGGAGTCCAAGATTATACACATACGAATTATGATCAAGATTGAAAACAGGTTTAGGATAGGTCGATTCGAATTGTGCATAACAAGCTAAATCTTCTATTTAAATCGCAATGGCATGAAGGCATACTCTATTTTTACAATCATAATCACAAATTAAGCATAAATAAGGGCAATTTGAATCATGAGTCCAGAAAATGAATTATATGCCAAACTATATTAGAAACACTTATAAGATAATGATGCATTACTTATAACTTCTTCCTTATAATGGAATGGAGGGTACGGTTGGGTCTTGGAAACGACTAAATAATTAAATGATTGAATAATAGAGTATTAGCATCGTTAAATTATGTTGGAAATTGAGTAATTAAATTTGTAAATATAAATGATATGAATTATTGGATGGATAAAATAAATATTGATATTAAGGCAACAATATTGAAAATATTATTATGGTAATGGACAATGTATTACGTGATACGAATTATAGCTAATTCGAGTATAATAATTAAAAAAAATCCAAAATGAGCAATGCATAAGCTAATATCAATAAATCTAATAATTGTCTAATCATATTGATGTTGTTGTAATAATCCTGATGTAACACCCAAAAATTTATAATAATAAAAAAATAGAAAAAAAAGGTAAAAGGACTAAACTAAAAAGTTTTTAGGGACTAAATTGAAAAGTCTTAATTTCGGTGGGGCAAGTCTTGAAATAATGCAAAGTTCAGGGGGCCAAATTGAAAATTTGGCCAAAATTGGCCTAGCCTGTAGTCGGTCACCGATTTCCCCTTTTTCTTTTGGCTTCTCCAGAAGCTTCACGGGACTTCTCCATCTTTCTTCGGCTTCTTCTTCTCTCCCTCTCTCCCTTTCACCGACGCTTATTCTCTCTCTCTCTCTCACCTTCTTTGGCAAACTCCGGTGAAGGTCAGTGACCTTTTCGTCTTCTTTGATGGTTGCCCCGATGTTTTGCAGTGAGAGCCTCCTTCTTCATGAGAGCAGCTGCTCTAGTCGAAACTCGTTCGACAGTGGTCGTGGTGTTCTTCCAAACTACTACAGTCCACGTGGTCTGGCCGCTGTCATCCTTCCCTCTCCTTTTTTGGTAGCTTTTCTTTTCCTTGGGAGCAGATCATGATAACTAACAGCTCTTCTTTTCATGTTGGGCTAGTTCGGCCAGCCACCAATTCTGGGCCGTCGACGGCACTCCAGCTGGTGGCGAGTTACCAGTCTATACTTCGGGACCCAGTGAGCATTCCTAGAATAACAGATTTATTCTGTAGTGATCATGTGATTAGATTTCTAGATAGTTTTGTAGAAACCCTTAAGCGCTAAGTTGATGAAAAATTGAAATTTTGCTATTAATTTGCCTTAGAGATATTCTGATGGAGATATTGGGTTCCTAGACATTCCGATAGTGAGGTTCCAGCAAGTTTCCTCTATTAGGCAGTTTGGTGTCTAAGGTGAGTAGATGATCCTGCTCTCTTGATAATCCCATTAAATATGAAATGATTTCTTTGGAATAATAGAATTCCATTGGTATATGATATTTGGAAATGATTTATCATGGAAACAATGTATTCCTATTTTGCTTGAGAAAATGGTATTTTATTACATGATTACATGATTTGTAACTCTATTAGTATATTGAAAGTGTTTATGAAAATTGTTTGCTACGATGGATACATAATTTTATCTTATCTGTATTAATGGATTTGATGAAATTGTCTCTTATATGATGAATGAATATGAGATTGTTTTCGTTGGTTTATGGATGATTTAATGTTATGGATTACCCGAAAATGAATTTGTGATAAGTTTGTTAAAAGAAATGCGATCTAAATGGAAAATGCATGTCATGCTGGATTCATTGAAGAATTGGGTGGTAACCCTCAAGTGCACTTAGGAATATGTGAATTTCCCCGAGCAGGAGTGAATAAGGGTGGATGTGTACAAAGATATTTTGTCATGAGTACTCGGCAGACGTGTCGGGTGGCTTATGACAATTATTATGTTATGATATATTGTTTACCTCTTATAATTGTTCATTGGGAATCCGCTAGTATGTTCTATTTTTTCTTTTGATTATTACTATGATGACAAATATCATGTTTTTCATTAAATAATTTTCTTACTAAATTATAGTTTTAAAGATGTAATTTCTTTTGATTATTACTATGATGACAAATATCATGTTTTTCATTAAATAATTTTCTTACTAAATTATAGTTTTAAAGATGTATTTATATTATGATAGCATAACGAGTAAGCACACTTACATGGTTATATTTATATTTAGTTATACTTCCAAACATATTTTTTAAATGGGATTTTTAGTGAGCATAAGATTATTTACTCACTGAGTTTCATAAAAACTCACTCCTCTTCTTTCTGTGTTTTTCAGTGATAAGAAGATAATCTAGTCCTTCTATCTCATAAACCACCTTCCGCGAATATTAAAAGGTATGAAATGGTAAAATGGTTTGACAGTTGGATAAGAGAACATGTTGCATATGTTCAAGTCCTGGATGCCCAGTAGGATGTGTAATGCTTAGTCTGGGCCACTGAATATGAATATCTATATTGTATGACATGGTACAGGGTCTAATGGGCGTGTAGCCCTTGATGTTTTCTGTGAGGGCCTTATGGCTAGATGTCCGAAAAATAGAGAAAATTTTGTCAAATTTTGGTAGAGATAATGGTATTTATGTCTATTTGTTAAAGTAAATTAGTTGCATTGATGTTACATGTGCATTGTCAGGCTTCTAGGGGGTTTCCTATGGGTGACCTGCTACGCCGGTCATGAGCCCGGGATTTGGGGTGTGACACCTGATGGTTATTATTATAATGTAATAGAGTGTATGTGTCACGACCTAAAATCCCTTGTTGTGACCAGCATAAATATCATTCCCTATTTGAATATTCACTAGTCTTTAACATTGATTCTTGTTATAGTCATCTTAGTATTTCCTTAGTGATAATCATTAGAATCTTATTGACTAATTAGAATATAGAAAACTTAAGAAAGACAGGGATGCTCATAGAAAATATATAAATATATTATATAATTTACATCGGCATCGGCTAATAGGCCAATGCCAGTATTGTCAAATTATACTAAAGTTTATAAATAGTTGCTAACATAACTTTTATCTTCCTTAAATCCTAGGAACCACTTCCAAAACTACCTTATGTGCTTCTCAAACAGAGCACTCAAAAGAAGTTAGATTAACCTATGTTTTACCATAATATTAAATGCATAGGTTAACCTAACTAAATCTTGTAGCCCTTCTATTTACAAGTTTTTCAAAAAGGGTCAGTAAAATTATTTTTATCTAGATGGTAGACCATAGGGGTCAAACCATCCTAAGGCCATCATTAAGAGTACATTGAGTGGTTCCAATTCAATAATCTCGATATCATGAAGAACTTTGCTTGTAGTCAAATTTAGGATAATGGTATCATATATGTTTATTTGAGATGATCCTAAAGGGCTTGATAATGTGGTGGTAAAAGTGTTAGTGGTAATTTCCGTTGAATTATTATCCATTCTTATTTTATAGGGGTAGGGTTAGCAATAATGTCTTAAGAATTTGAAAAACAATCCACAAAAGAATGAGTCTAGGGCTCAGTGAATAAAATGTATCAAACTTATGAATTTATAAAACAATAAAAGATACATATGTATATACAAGCAATCATACCTCAACTAGATAGTCATTTCTCATGCAAATTTTCATAAATCCATCCATAAGGATGATTACATCATAATCTTTCTCACAGATTATGCCAAGTTGGGCTCTCATAGCCATAAGTCACCATTTTTGGTTCATTACATATTCAATCTCATGATATCACATCTCAATATTTCGTATGGCAATATAAACAAGTTAAACATTATATAACAATAATCATAAATCTCCTTATTACTTTAGTCTAGCCTTATCCCTTATAAACCTAGCCTTATCCCTCGAAGTTAGCCTTATCCTACTTATCATTTCAAAACTTGTATATCTAGGATCTAGTTCATTATTCTCCATTACAACTCATCATTCACATTTGAAGTCTCATAAGAGCTTTCAAGCAATCAAGGATATCAATCCTATAATAAATATAGCATCAAGATCACATCAACACATTCTATCATCATTCATAATACCATGTTTCATTTTAGATCTCATGAATAGCAACAAACATTAAGCAATGTATTCTCACAATAACTATATCACGTCATTCTCATTCAGCCACAATTCCAGTCACAAGAGTTACGTTCTATTGTAAATGCACCACACATTCTTTGTTTCGTCATATGACTATTATAATTAATTTCATATTAATAATATATATAGCCAATTATTAAATTTAATAGTATTAGATTATAATTGCCTATTTAAGATTGCTTAATTTTTATACTCAATTTAGTAGGATGTATACAAGATTAAACCAAGGGAATAAAAAATATTTTAGCAAGAGATGAAGTTGGGCTAAAAAATATGGAAATTTCTGATGATGCTGTCAAAATCACAAATAGGATGATTGAAGAATTTTGAGTAGAATTGCAATCAGAATCAAGGAGTTCAAGTGTGAAAGATTTAATTCGACTTGAAGAGAATCAGTTAAAATTGCAAGTCTACTCACCAAATTGTGCAAGTCCAATTGCAAATGCAATTAGGATCATGATTAGAATAAAAAAACAAAGTCGGAGAGATCAGTTTGAATTGCATAAATCTAGTTTAAATTTCGATTCGAATCGTAAGAGTAAAACTACTAGGTTTCTATAAGTATAATCGTGAGTTTAGTTCAAAAAGTTATGATTCGACTTGCACAAGTAGAAATTGAAGGCAACAGCAGAAAAACAATGGAAGCAATTTAATATTACACTATAGAATCTCAACTCAACATGTTTCTAAAGCCTAAGCATGCATAAAACTCAGCTATTTCAATAACAAACTAATTATCTTATCAATAAATCCATTCAATCTCAAATTATACCTCACAATCACAGAACCCCTTTTCCATCAACTAGCATCAAATAATCAATATATCACAAGCAAGAAACACATAACAATTTACAAGAATGGTAAGAATTACTCACAAGTGAGCTAGATATGCCAAATCACTATTGATCTCACCTACATATCTCAACACTCTTCATAAACTAAAAAAAGAACATGTTAGCTTCTTGGTTATTTTAATGTTTATCTTTCAGCAAACAATTAGATATCATTTGATTATAGTTTCATTACATAGAAACAAACTAAATATACAAGACTTGAACTCTAAAACTTCAAAAAATTGGCATGGGTCCTTGAAGTGAACAGTGATATGAACAATAACTATTAACTTCAAAAATTCATAACTTCAATGATATTCAATGAATCAACATGATTTTAATATCAAAATGAAGAGGAAGAAAAGAGGATTCAACAGTAAAAGTTTGAGAAAATAACAAGGAAGATTGGTGGAGTTACTTGATGAGAGAGAGAATATAGGTAGAGAAAAAAAGAGCTAGACTTGGAGAAGAAGATTTTTGCATAAATTGTGCAATTTGGGAAGCCAAAGAAGAAGAGAAAGAGCCGGCTAAGGGAGGGGTCAAATAGGAAAATTAAGTCAACTTTCTAATAACCAGTAGTTAACTTTCTAATAACTACTGGTTGACCATTTTCTCTTTTTAGTAATTTTCCTATTTCTTCCATTTTGAGCTCAAATTTAATGTGCTTATCAATCACCATTTTCCCAATGACCATGATTTTGATATCAAAATGGAATGTGATCTATGTAATTGAGACTATGATGAAAAGTATATGATTGTGATTCAATGCTTTGTGAAAACTTATGCTATAATTATTATAAGAAATAAAGATTAATAATGATAAAATGTGTTTAAATGTGAATTTTGTAACATGATTATTATGAAAAGTGATACTGCTTGAAATCTTGAGATTTCCCTATAAGATGAGGGATAATGATATGTGATATATGATAATGAATCATGTGAAATAAATATGATAAAAAGTGATACTATTTAAATGCTTGAAAATTCCCCATGAGACATAGGATGGTATGTGATCTATGATATGATGATGATGTGGCAAAAGATATATGATTGAGATTGTAATTGAAATGTGAACTCTATGATAGAACTGTTATAAGAATGATGTTGCTAAAAGCATGAAAAGCTCTTATGAAACTTGAGATGTGATGGATGGGATAAGATGGGTGAAAAATGAATTGGATCTTGAATCTATGTGTTCTGATATGATAAGTGGGATAAGGCTGGGTTTGTGTCGGATAAGATAGGAATGGAGTAACAAGGAGTATTTCAATTATTGTCATTTATTTTGCTTATGCATCTGAGCTATTATTTTGTAAGATACTCAATTGCAATATGATGATATGATCTGAAACTGTAATAACTGATGTTAGCTATTGATGCTATAAAGATCATGATTCCTTATAATGTGTTAATGATAATGTTGGGTAATGCCAACCAGAGGGTGGTCATTTATGTATTCTATGAAATACAGAGATGTGATAATGAGATATGGCAATAGGATGATTGATGATGACGGCTTAAAGATATAAGAAAATCATGGTTCTTTATAATGTATCGATGATGATGTGATGTGATACCATTCAAAGGTTAGTTTCTAGAAATCTATAATTTGTTTATTAAACTTGGCATGGAATTATGAATATATGGTTATGATGTACATGTATATTGTTAATTGATAATAAATTCATAAGTTAGGTATGAATTTATCTCACTGAGCCCCAGACTCACTCTTCTATGAAACATTTTTCAGATTCTCATAATATTACTACTAATCCTTCATTAGAACATAAAGATGGATACTAATCCTATTGAAATAATAGTTGATATGTTTACAACCATCATAACGAGTCTTTAGGAGCATATGAGTATATAATTCATCATATGAGTATACTATTATGAAAACTTGATGTATATTTTAAACGTAGTTGTTCCAGGAGCATGTGCCTTGTTTGGGCTACGTTATTGTACATTATATAAATATACTTATACCTTAATATAACTCTCTCTCTTTCCAAAACTTATAAATTTTAACCTAATCAATTGGGTTTTCATTAAAAATGATTTGGACAAGCATGAGTAGTAAAGGTTAATAGAAACAAAATCAAGGTTGGCGAATTATCAATTGAGTATTGATATTCACGCTAGTTATGACAAAAAATATAGGTCGTAACAATTGCCTATCATGTGACAAAGGTATAACATCCCATGTTTGATTTGCTTCAAAACCCATCATTTTTTCCTCCATAATAGTACATCATCCATCATGTGAAAGTGCCTCTGAAACTGACTTAAGAATGATAATAGAATCTAACGAGGCAATAAACAATTGCAAAAAGACAAGTAAGGATAAATATGACACAAAGGTAGAGATAGAATAAAGGTGATTATGAGTACCTTTTTGAGTGCAATTATGAACACCTTTTCGTTGAGCAATAGACAAATCAAGATTATAGGGCAGAGGAAATGGATCTTGTGAAGAAGAAGCCGATGGGGGAGATGAAGATGATGGGAAGTCTACAATAAATGTTGTACCTGATGTCTCAATAGTGTCAAAAGGATGAGCTATAATTGGCATTTACATTCTACGAGAATAAACATACTTAGTGAGTAGAGGAACCCAAGTTTTAGTGGAAGAGATCTAAGAATCTAAAGGGTGGAATACATAGGAAAATGGTTATCAGCAAACTCAAATTCTGATATCAAGCAAAGAGACTCAGATCTAAAAAATAGAGAATATTCAAAGAAAATAGCATTAGAAGATATAAAATAATGATCCAATTTAGAAGAATAATGTTATATGTGATAATCGGTTTGTCCTATTTGGACTTGCACGCTACCCGAGAGCAGCAAAAGGACTAGCTTGAAGGATATTCAATTCGTCCTGCTTTCAATACGCATCGTGAAGTGACCTCCTTGGCTCGGGCTCACACCTGACAGAGCGAGCTCGACCTCTCCATCCCGAAGATAACCACGTCCCTAGGCCGAACAATCCAATCGATGAAGTGCGGCTAGCGATCTGAGAGCTCGCTGAACCAAAAACCATAGGAAACCAAGTCATACTCTGCCCAGGAGACATGTCGGGCCCACCTGCAGAAGATAATTTGTAGCAGCCGAATAACAAGATTTTGTTTGTTCATTCTATCTTGTATAATAAATGTTAATGTAATAGGTTTACTGCATATAAAATTACCATTGTAACCTCTTCTCCTCTATATATATGAGGAAGGAGCCTTCTGTAAGAGAGGAGATCCTTTAGATAGGCGGACACTCTGCCAAAATACAAAATAGAGAGAGCACATGTATGCTAAAAATCTATAAAAATGCTTCCACCATAATATACTACCGTGGATGTAGGGTCTGGTTATACCCTGATTTGGATGAATTACATTAAAAATCTTATGTCTCTTTAATGCTCTTCCCTTCTTCCTTGTGTGTTTTATTGATTTGTTGTGTCTAAATCAGCCAACGATCAGAGATCCCGAAAGAATCCCCCCGTTAGCTAAAGTTTGGCTTGATACCAAAATCTGATGTTAACATTTTTGGCACCGTTTGTGGGGATCTCACCTGTTCTGGTTCACCTTCAGCTGCAATGGCCAAGGGAAGAGCCACCAGAGCCTTAAATGCGCAACCCAGCCTTCTAGAAGGTCACATCTCGACGACAGACTCATCCATCACTCCTATCATTGAAGCAACCACTGGCATCCCTCCAGCCAGCTCAGTACAACTAGTTCCCACCGTTAGCGACATCGATGGAATGCAGGCCTGGCTTCAGCGGCAGGAGAAACTTGAACACATGATGGGAGAGTTGGCTAGAACTGTTACATTGTTAGCACAAGGTGTGCAGAGACAGGCCAAAGCCTCAACGCTCGTGGATGTTTTCCAGCAGCAGCAAGCTAAACGTTCAGGCAATCCTAACTAAAGTAATTCTCCAACTTGCTATTCACAGGAACAGACCCCAGGTCACAACCCTCACAACAATGGAAACCAAAGGATCCAACAATCTCCCGGTTAACACTCTAAGGTACAAGACTTGTTAGTTAGAGAACTGTTTTAGAAGATAACTCAACTGGAGGAATGCCTTCGAACTCTGAGTGATCGAGCTCTTTATGAAGAACGGTCACCACTCTCTGAGGAGATCAAAACTCAAACTCTCCCCCTCAAGCTCAAAGTCCCTGCGATTCCATTATATAATGGGGATTCTGATCCTTATGATCATCTGGATGCGTTCAATGTTTAGATGGATTTACAAACAACTGACCCATTGGTCAAGTGCCAAGTGTTCCTGGCCATATTAGGAGGTGTATCCTGAGCTTGGTTTAGAAGCCTCCCATCTCACATGATTGTCAATTGGGAAGACTGCTAATAGAAATTTATCAGCCAGTATCAAGCATTGAAGAGACAACTTATGCCCCTTATCATCTCGCTATGCTTTTTCAACGCAAGCATGAGTCGTTAAAAGACTATATCGCTAGATTCAGGCTCGAAGCCAATTCAGTAGAGAATTCATCTGAAGAAACCATGATGGCGATGATCTCTGTAGGACTTCGCAAAGATGAAAAATTGTACAAAAGTTTGTACAAGTTCCCTGTGAAGGACTTCACTGAGTTCTATGAGCAAGCTACCAAATAGATTAAATAGGAAGAAAACTTCGGTTCAGAAAGGTCTGACAAGAAGAATGAAAAAGCCAGCTCCTCTCACAGTAAGAAGAGGAGCAACACAGAATAGGGCGATTGCTCCACCGAGCGGACTGCAAAGAAGTCCAAAAAGCCCAAAGGTGGGTGACCTCAACATTCAAACTATGGCGAATAGTATAGCATCCTATCAGATTCCCAAGATAGGATCTTCATGATAGAAAGGGATAGGGAAGACTTCGGAGTGCTTGCACCCTCCAGAATCCCTTATAGACGAAGAAACTGTGAAGAATTCTGTGCCTACCACAATAAGGCTGGTCATGGCACTTCAAATTATTGGGCCTCAGGGAAGCAATTGAAGACCTGATCAGAAAGGGGAGTCTGAGGGAGTACATGGTGCAACCCATAAAGTGACAACCCCAGCCTTCTCAACGTAGTACCAGCCAAAAGCTAGGGGGCTCAGTCTGAGTTATACATTGACAATATGTTTTAAACTTTGAAATGAATGTAAATACTTTTCCTTTGTTTTGTTGAAAGTTGAAAGCTGGTTGGCCTGATGTTATCATCTTTCTTTCTCTGCTCTGCCTTTTACTTTCAAGAATTTATAATATCCGCAGCTTGCATGTGGTCAACTTCCTCAAGCCTCTTGGGTAACTTCATTCCAAGTGCGACCCTCGATCTGGTTAAGGCCCCCTCAGAGCTCATTCCAGAGAAGAATTAATAGACACCTAACCAGCGTAGCTACATGTTCGCTAAGGCCTGAAGACGCTCAAAACAAACTCACTTAACCAGTTGAGTTGTGGGCTCGCTGAGGTGTGGAGATGCTCAAAACAAACTCACTTAACCAGTTGAGCTGTGGGCTCGCTGAGATGTGGAGACGCTCAAAATAAACTCACTTAACCAACGTAGCTGCGTGCTTGCTGAGGCCTGGAGATGCTCAAAAGACACTTAAAATAAACTCACTTAACCAGTATAGCTGTGTGCTCGCTGAGGCATGGAGACAATCAAAACAAACTCACTTAACCAGTTGAGCTGTGGACTCGCTAAGGCGTGGAGACGCTCAAAATAAACTCACTTAACCAGCGTAGCTGAGTGCTCGTTAAGGCGTGGAGACGCTCAAAATAAACTCACTTAACTAGTTGAACTACGAGCTCGCTGAGCCGTGGAGACGCTCAAAATAAACTCACATAACCAGCCTAGTTGCGTGCTCGCTGAGGTGTGGAAACGCTCAAAATAAACTCACTTAGCTAGCGCAGCTACGTGCTCGCTTAGGTGTGAAGGCACTCTTAAACACTCAACGCTAACGCAACTTCATGCTTACTGAAGTGTTAAGAATTGATGAATTGATTACTTGCCTAAGGCAACAAAATCATGTTATTTTGTAGCTCACATGCGACTAACTATTCATAGCTCTCATGTGAAGTTATTTAATTAGCCATGAGATCGGCTCGAGTGCAAGATCACTTCAATTCGCAGCTCACTTGCGACTAGGTGTTCGTAGCTCTCATACAAATTTCTGGTCGTGTACAGATTACTTAAGTATTGCATGCATGGGGAGCAAGAATGACACATAGAAATTGCAAAAGGAAATTTTATTCATTAAAAGACCTCAACGAGGTAGAATTACATCAGAAAGTCTTGGATACAGACTAATCAGAATACAAAGGGGAAAACCTATGACTAGTAAGAAGGACTGGCCACGAAGGGCCACACTCTAGCTTATTAGAGCCCGTGCACCACCAAGATCCTCAAATTTTTTCTTCCAGTGCATCCTCGACGGCAGCACTACAACTCCTTATTTTTTTAACCTCCAACTCCTATTCTGATTCATGAAAGAAGCAAATTAGGAAGCGTCAGGAGCTTGATTGGCCGAACAATTACCTCACAGCAGAGCCGAGAGGACATAGTCTAAGATCCATATGAGATCCCTCCACATTATCGTAGAAGCCGAATCTTTTGAGTTCTTTATGCAGCAAACCATACACACCCCATTGGAAAGCCAGAATGCCAGAAACAATGGTGGTTTATCAGAAGACTCCATGGTTTGCTCAGTGCAGGGACAGAAGGGGTTCCCTCCCCCTTATATAGAGTCATGTCTGGCTCCATCGAAGGATCCAGATTCATCCCCCCAATTGCCATCATTTATTGCCTCAAAAAAAGGCTAAGGTTGACTCATCAATGACCACCCAACACGTGCCATGAGGGGCATGGCCTAAAGCAGATGAAACGACAGTCTCGGAAGAAGACTTTGATTAAACAGAAACTGAAGAGTCTCAACTCCCAGCCCGCAAAGCGAGCTGAAAGTTAGGGGGCTTGTGTTATATGTGAAAATCGATTCGTCTTAGTTGGACTTGTAAGTGGCCTGAGAGTAGCAAAAGGACTAGCTTGAAAGATATTTAGTTCATCCTACTTTCAGTACACGTCACGAAGTGACCTCCTCGGCTCGGGCTCGCGTATGACAGAGCAAGCTCGACCTCTCCATCCTGAAGACAATCATGTCCCCAGGCCGAATGATCCTGTCGATGAAGTGTGGCTAGCGATCTGAGAGCTCGCTGAATCGAAAACCATAGGAGACCAAGTCATACTTTGCCCAGGAGACATGCCGGGCCCACCTGCAGAAGATAATCTGCAGCAGTCGAATAACAAGATTTTGTCTATTCATTCTGTCTTGTATAATAAATGTTGATGTAATAGGTTTACTACATATGAAAATACCATTGTAACCTCTTCTCCTCTATATATATGAGGAAGGAGCCTTCTGTAAGAGAGGAGATCCTTTCGACAGGTGGACATTCTGCCAAAATACAAAATAAAGAGAGCACATGTATGCTGAAAATCTATAAAAATGCTTCCACCATAATACACTATCATGGACATAGGGTACGGTTATACTCGGATTTGGCCGAACCACATTAAAAATCTTGTGTCTCTTTATCGCTCTTCCCTTCTTCCTTGTGTGTTTTGCTGATTTGTTGTGTTTGAACCAGTCGACGGTCAAAGATCCCGAAAGAATCCCCTCGTTGGCTGGAGTTTGGCTCGATACCAAAATTTGACGTCAACAAATAACATTGATGCCCTTTTTAAGTTTGAGAGTACTCAAGAAAGACACATTTCAAAGACTAGAGATCTAGTTTAAAATTTTAAGGATGATGATTCTGAACAAAACATGTACAACAAGAAATGCGTGGAGTGAGAGGAAATAATTTCTGAGAAGGAAACAAAAGAGAATAAGATACTTGACCATTAAGAATTGAAAATGGCATGTGCTTGATAAAGAAACAGGTTATAGAAACCTTATTTACCCAGAACACCTTATACACTTTTATTTGAAATAAGAGAGCACGATGAACCTCCATTAAATGATGATTTTTTCTTCCAACTACTCCAATGTGTTAATGAGTAACTGCATAAGATGACTAGTGAATTATACCGTGCTATAACAAATATGAGGAAAACTATGTTAAAAGTATTATTTAGCATTATCACTTTGCAGGTTGCATATAAATGTTTAAAATTGATTCTTAATTTTAGCATGAAAGGCATGAAATATATTAAATAATTTTGATCAACTTTTCACTAAATCAAGCCAAGTAACTCTTGAATAATCATCAACAAAGTAACAAAGTAATGATAATCAAATTTTGAAATAACTGGACAAGGACTCCAAACATCTAAATGTACTAACTCAAAATGGGACGCAACCCAAACGACAATATAACTAATGTAGAGTGAGGGTAGCAATAGTAGCAATTGGCTAAAGAACTTTTTCAGTAAGCATGTACAACCCACCAGATTCATATTCTTTATCAAAAATCTTTTTTGTCAAAAGATCTTGAAAAACACAATAACCAGAAAAAAAAAAACATCACAATTATGGGTGCGTGCTAATTAACTAATAGAAAGCAACTTGAAGGAGAACTTGGAAAGACATAAAACATTAGACAAAGAAATATTAGGTGCAACATTGATTGTACCACTTCCACTAACAGAAGCAATAAACCCATTTGATAAAGTAACATGAAAGGTAAAAAAGTTGTAAAAAGAAGACAAAATACATGTATTGCCTCATCATATGATTAGTAGCACTTAATAACATATCTAGTATTGAAATTGGAAAGGCACATAATAGGATTATTTGTCTAAACCATAGTGAAGGTGAATCGGATGGGTGACAACT
The DNA here is from genome assembly GCA_026873985.1 of Saraca asoca. Lineage (NCBI taxonomy): Eukaryota > Viridiplantae > Streptophyta > Magnoliopsida > Fabales > Fabaceae > Saraca > Saraca asoca. Next base: position 21,714 of record JANHAO010000995.1, read on the forward strand.
TCTAAGTGGCCTAAAATTGAATGTTGAATGTCTTGAGCACACTCATATTTAGATATGATTATGCCTCAGGTAGGATCAAGTTCTTATGTAGGAGTATTAGTTGTAATATGTGCAAATCGAGATGGTGGTTCATTTTCCCAATCAATTTCTGACAATTTCTCTTGATATGACCAAACACTTTGCAATAATGACAAATATAAGTATTATTAAAATCACGCCCCCTTCCCCTTCCTCCTAAAGTACTACACAACCGACACGAGTGCCAAATCCAATCAAAGTAGATGACTCACTAAGAGTTATAGATTGAGAACGTAAATCTCCAACATTTCAAAGAATATGATAGAAAGCATTTACTCATATGAGTGGTTCAAAACTAGTTAAAATTTGTTAACGGGTAGTGTTGTTGACAGTGGATTTTGGTCCTAAGCTAAACTCCAGCCAACAAGGGATTCTTTCGGGATTTCAAACTATGATCTGGTTCTAAGACAGTAAAATAAATGAAGAAGGCGAGAAGAAGGGGAAGAGCAGTAGAGGACACAAAGCTTTTTAATATGGTTCGGTCAAATTCTGGTAGAACCAGACTCTACATCCATGGTAATGTATTGTTTTGAAAGTGTTTTTACAAAGTATCAGTATACTGGCCTTAGTCCCTCCAACGTTCATCTCATCCCTTATATTTATAAAGGAGAGGAGGTTACAATTGTAATTTTATATGCAGTAAATCTATTACATCAAGTATTTAATATACAAAATAGGATGGACAGACTAAATCCTGTAAGTCAGCTTTTATAGATTACCTTTTGCAGGTGGGCCCCGTTGTCTGCTAGGCAATACATGTGTTGGTCTTCTGCTCAGCAAACTTTCGGGCTGTTGGTCGCACCTCGCTGGCCAGATCCTTTAGTTTGGAGGAGCGACTGTCTTTAAAGTGAAGAGGTCGAGCTCGTTCTTACATGGGCGAGCTCGAGCAGAGGAGGTCGTTAGTGATGTGGGCTGGAGACTTAGCGCTCTAAATGTCCTACGAGCTGGATCCTTGCTATGCTCAGGCCTTTCGCTAGCCCGTTAAAGACGATCCAGATTTGACATATAACACAAGCCCCCCAACTCTCAATTCGCTTTGCGGGTTGAGAGTTGAAATTTTTTGGAGGTCATTCACTTTGTAGAACTCAAATCAGTCAAAGTTTTCACCGACTTTGTCATTTCATCTGTTCTAGGTCATACTTCCTATAGTACATGTCTTACAATCATTGGTGAGTCAGCCTCGTTCTTTTCCAAGGTAATAAATGAAAGTGGTTAGAGAGATCCATCTGGACCCTTTGGTGAAACCGAGCTTGGCTTTATTTAAGGTAGAAGAAGTCTCTTTTGCTCCTTCACTAAGCAAACCATGAATGTCCCACACAAGCCTCCTTTATTTTTGGCATTCTGTCTTCCCGTCGTGGTGTGCATGGCCTGCTGCATAAGGAGTTTCGAAGATATGGCTTCTCTAGTAACATGGAGAGATCTCATACGGATCTCATATTACGTCCTCTCGACTTCACCGTGAGGTTTTTGCCCCTCCGGTCAAGCTCCTGGCGCTTCCTGAGTTGTTTCCTTCACGAGTCAGAAGATGAGCTAAAGGCCGGAGAAATAAGGAGCAGCTATGCTCTTTCCCTTTCCACTGGCCGGAGTCAAGTTAAAGAAGAGTTTGTGGTTGAGGAAGGCATTGGAAGAAAAAATTTTGAGGACTTAGGCAAGCTCACGAGCTCTAGTCGGTAAGGGATTCGCCCCTCGATAGTCGTCCTTCTGATTCGTGGGAGCTTTCCTCTTGTGCGGCAATCTTTCTTCTAAAAGAAATTAGCTATAGCCTTCCTCTTGTATTTTGCGTTTTCCTGATTTGTATTCAGAGCTTTTTGATGTAATTTTACCTCATTGAGGCTTTTTAATGAATAAAATCTTCTTTTGTGATCTCTGTGCACTATCCTTAGTTTTCTACGTTTGTAATAATGCAAACTTTTACAGCTTGCGATGAAATACTTGAATAGCCAATCAGCCAAATTCTTTTGAAAGCAATAAACATGAGTGAAATATTCCATGCACGAGTGTCGTATAAGAAAATCTTATGAGATCCACTCATAATCTGAAAGTTGCATGAGAGCTACAAACATTCGATCGCATGCGAGTTGTAAACATTTGGTCGCATGAGAGCTACAAATATTTGGTCGCATGAGATCTGCAAACATTTGGTCGCATGTGAGCTATAAATTATAGCGATCTTGCTGCCTTAGGAAAATAATTAGGTTATTAATTCTTTATGCTTTAGCGAGCACACAGCTATGCTAGCATTGAGTGTTTAAGAGTGCCTCCACACCTCAATGAGTACGCAACTACATTAGTAATGTGAGTTTATTTTTAGCATCTCCACACCTCAGTGAGCACACAGTTATGCTGGCAAATGTTCCAAGATGAGCCCCGACGCCTGAGCATGCAGCTACGCTGGCAAATGTTTCAGATGAACCCCAGCACCTCAGTGAGCACATAGCTACACTGGCAAATGTTCTGGGATGAGCCCCGGCACCTCAGTGAGCACACAACTATGTTGGCAAATGTTCGTCAATTCATCTTCAGCATGAGCTCCGGGGGACCTTAGTTTAGGAAGTTGGCAACTTCGTCAATTCATCTCCGAAATGAGCTCCGGAGGGCCTCAACTGAACCAATGACCATGGTTGGCACAAAGTTACTCAAGGGACTTAAAAGAGTTAACCGCATCCAAGGTTAACTCTTGATTTTTTAATATACATTATCAATGTATAATTCGGATCGAGCCCCCTGGCTCCTGGCCGACAACTCACTGGAAAAGCTAGGATTGTTGCCCCGCAGGCCACACCACGTACTCCCTTAGACGACCCCTTCTGATCAAGTCTTCAATTACATCCTTGAGCTCTCGACAATTCAAGGTCCCATGTCTAACCCTGTTGTGATAGGCATAGAACTTCTGCTTGTTTCTCTGCCTGTATAGGATTCGTATGGGAGTAGGCCTCCCAAAGTCTTCTCTGCCCTTTTCTATCGGAAAGATCCTATCTTGAGAATTCGATAGGATGCTGTATTACTCGTGGCGGTCCAAATGCTAAGGTCACTCACCTCAGGCCTTCTGGGCTTCTTCACAGTCCGCTCAGCAGAGTGGTCCCCCTAGTCTACATTGCTCCTCCTCTTACTGTGAAGGGAGCTAGCTTTCTCATCCTTCTTGTAAGACCTTTCTCAGCCAAAAGTCTCTTCCTATTTGATCTGCTTGGCAGCTCACTCATAAAACTCAGTAAGAACCTTCATTGGGGACTTGTACAACTTTCCATCTTTGCAGAGTCCCGTAAAGATCATTGCCAACATGGTTTCTTCAGATGGATTCTCCACTGAATTGGCTTCAAGCCTGAACCTGGCAATGTAGTCCTTCAGTAACTCATGCTTGCACTGAAAGATCATGGCGAGATGGTAAGGGGGCACAAGCTGTCTCTTCAGGACTCGGTACTGGCTCATAAATTTTTGTTGGCAATCTTCCCAACTAGAAATTGAGCGAGCTAGGAGGCTTTTGAACTAAGCTCGAGGTACACCTCCCAGCGTGGCTGGGAACACTTGATATTTGACCAGGGGTCAATCATTTGCAAGTCCATCTAAACATTGAATATGTCCAGATGATCATACAGATTAGCGTCCCCATTATACAACAGAATCGCGAAGACCTTGAGCTTGAGGGGAAGGGTCCGAGTCTCGATTTCCTCAAAGAGTGGCGACCTTTCTTCGTAGCGAGCTCGATCACTTGGAGCTCGAAGGGATTCCTCCAACTGGATCATTTTCCAAAATAACTCTTGAATCAATGGGTCTCACGCCTCAGATTGTTGGTTGGAAGATTGCTAGAGTCTTTGGTCTTCATGGTCGCAGGAGCTACGATCGAGAGTTTACTGTTGTGAGCAACAAGCTGGAGAATTTTCTTGATCGCCATTGCCCAAATGCCCAACTTGCTGCTGCTAGTGAACATTTACTGGTGTTGCGACTTTAACCTGCTTCTGCATACCTTATGCTAGTGTGGTGATTGCTTTGGTCAATTCTCTCATCATATTTTCTAGTCTTTCCTGGCGTTGGAGCCAAATCTGCACTTCATCGATGTTGTTGGCAATGGTAGCAAATTGAACAAAACTGGCTGGGGGCAGGCCAATAGTAGCACCAATGACGAGAGCGGTGGACGAGTCTGTCATTGAGACATAACCTTCTGAAAGATTAAGCAGTGCGTTCGAAGCTCCAATGGCTCTTCCCTTAGCCATTATAGCAGAAAACGAAGCAGGACAGATGAGATTCCCACAGACAACGCCAAAATGTTGACAGTAGATTTTGGTCCTGCGCCAAACTCCAACCAATAAAGGATTCTTTCAGGATCTCGAACTGTGATCTGGTTCTAAGATAATAAAATGAATAAAGAAGGCGAGAAGAAATGAACAAAACTGGTTGGCGGCAGGCCAATAGTAGCACCAATGATGGGAGCGGTGGACGAGTCTGTCATTGAGACATGACCTTCTGAAGGATTAAGCAGTGCGTTCGAAGCTCCAATGGCTCTTCCCTTAGCCATTATAGCAGAAAATGAAGCAGGACAGATGAGATTCCCACAGACGACGCCAAAATGTTGGCAGTAGATTTTGGTCCTGGGCCAAACTCCAACCAACAAAGGATTTTTTCAGGATCTCGAACTATGATCTGGTTCTAAGATAGTAAAATGAACGAAGAAGGCGAGAAGAAGGGGAAGAGCAGCAGATGACACAAAGCTTTTTAACGTGGTTCGGCCAAATTCAGGTATAACCAAATCCTACATCCACGGTAATGTATTGTTCTGAAAGTGTTTTTATAGAGTATCAGTATACTGGCCTTAGTCCCGCTAACGTTCATCTCCTTCCTTGTTTTTATAGAGAAAAGGAGGTTACGATTGTAATTTTACATGCAATAAATCTATTACATCAAATATTTAATGTACAAGACAGGATAGACAGACTAAATCTTGTAAGTCAGCTTCTGTAAATTACTTTTTACAAGTGGGCCCCACATGTCTACTGGGCAATATTCTGCTCAGCGAACTCTCGGGTTGTTGATCGCACCTAGTTGGCCAGATCCTTTGGTCTAGTGTAGCGGCTGTCTTTGAAGTGAAGAGGTCAAGCTCGTTCTTATAGGGGCGAGCTCGAGCAAGGGAGGTCACTAGCGATGCGAACTAGAGACTTAGCACTCTGAGCGTCCTGTAAGCTGGATCCTTGCTGTGCTCAGGCCGTTCGCCGGTCTATTAAAGACGATCCTGATTTGACATATAACAATTGTTAAATTCAGGGGGTAGAGCCATTAGAAAACACAAAACTCCTAATTTTTTCCATTAAGTACACATCGCCTTAATGTCAGTGGTGATAGGAATAAGAGCATTCCATTGTTCACAAAGACAATTAACATTAGAATAAATTTGTGATATTTTTTATCTTTTTTATTGGGCTGAAACAGAGATACACATAAATTATATATTTGATCCAGATTATCCTTTCTTAAGTAAAATCTCTTTAGGAATGTTCACAGGTCCTTGATTATTTTGCAATAAACAATATTATCATTGACTTCATTTGTCATGATATTACGTAAAAGACTAAACAAACGTCGGTCTTCCAACATCTATATAGCTTTTGTGCCATTTGTAAGAGGATTTGAAATGAGATGATCTAATGTTTCAATACCATCAAAGAAATATTCAACAATTCTTTTCCAAACAAGATATTGTTTACCTTCTGCATCTAACTTCTAGTCTGTAATTTTATCAAAGGTTAGGATCAAATTTAAGAAAAGCGTTTTAATCTCTTATTTTCCTTCATCCCTAATGTTTAGGTCTTTGTTTTTGGTACTTGGATTAGACATGGAGTCAGCCATTACAAAATTTCAACCAAAAATTAAAAAAAAAATTGAAATTCTCAAAATAAATCGAATCTACAAAACACAGAATCATTTATTTTCACCATCAAACTCAATCTCGATTCTTCAAAACAAAAGCACCATCAAAGACCAACTATAGCATCACCAAAATCACCCAAGACAAGAATTGCAACACCCAAAGCTTAACATTGAGTTAAAATTGCACACGTAGTGCCAAAACATGCTAAAATAGAAAAACAACAAACCTGTCGAAGCTCTGATCAATAACACCACTAGAAACCGCTACCGATCACCCAAAAATCATTGCATGTACTGCCTACAACAGTACCAACTAGCAGCTACTTGTTGGTTGCTATAAAAACGTGATGGAGAAAACGTGATGGAGAAATTCAAACAAAAATTCGATGACAAGAACAAACATCACTCCTTCCCTCTCTCTTTACTACTCACCGAAGCTTCATAAAAAATCATCGCACTTTCATGGAGTCCTTGATCATTGATCATCACCTTTTCTAATCATCGACCGAACCTTAATTGTTGTCATGGACAAACTCCTTTGTAACTCTTTTTCTCAAAATAATAATTTTTTTTCAGTCTTTATTTTTCATCAGGAAAAAAAATACTAACATTAACAATAAAAAATTAATAAATAAACTTAAAAATTTATTAAATCTAAATCTAAATTTTACATCGACAATTTAACCTCTTTAAAATTGTTAAAAGTGATATAACCCACGATATTTAAAGACAAATAATATTACTCTAATATCATGTTAAGAAAATAATTAAAATTTAAAAAATTAAGAAATAAAAAGAAACTAAAGAGAATTGGGAAAAAAAAAACACTGATATATTATAAAATCAATAAAACAAGTGAATTACATAAAACTAACCTTAATGCTCTATTTATATTAGAACTACTAGGAAACACAAATATACAATGACTCTAATACCTTTAAAATTTGAGTGCACTACAGGCAAACACATAACATGACCTAATTACTTTCTAACAATTAACCTAAGATATTTTTAGATAGAAAGAAAACTTTAGAAAGAAAAACATAGAAGAGGACTAGAAATCGTCTTACCTTTGTAATTATTACCATTATTAACATATGGTATTGGATATTGGTATCTTTAAACTAACTTGAAGCTTGGAAAACATGCAACGTGATTAACTCTAAAGAGAAAAAAAAAAGTGATAGGAATATGCGCATTCATTTTTGGTCATAGAGAGACTACTTAACATGCGGAGTGACCAACTCTAATTCATTTCTGTTCACTCTTTATAAAGCATTTTGCACTTCAATGGAGCCAAATCCAATTAACAATGGCCTAATAGAATGCCAAAGTTTAACATGTAAGTATATCTTCGAACGAGTGTGGGGGATTATTAGGTCAGCATGAGAGCTAGATGCAAACGGCACACCCTGACACTATTGAGAGGGGATGGTCCCTTTGATGTGAGGTCAGTGCAAGAGGTGTATAGTGTATAACCAACATTTCTGAAGAAAATACAGAAGCTTTGCAACAATAAGTCAGTTGCAATTTCGTAACACTCATGAATGTCATTCTCACAACAGAAATTTTGTGATACAAAATCCTGTCACCCGTATAATCATTAGCCAGAGTGACATCAAAATCTAACAATGTTTCCTATCCAATAAAAGGGGCAGAAAATTTGCATTGTAAAAGATGCGAAGCCTATGAAATTGTATTAACCAGTGTATCACCTGAATCAACAGGTTCTAATGTGCGGTATTCTTTCTCACCTGGAGTTACTTCTTCCACATGTCGTAATGTGCGGTTTTCTTTCTCTGTAATTGACCTTATACCATTCTCATCTGGAGTTACTTCTTCTGAATCTTCATTTGGAGGAAAGCCTCGCGTTCGCCCCAGCACCCATTGATCCGTAACTCCACAATTAATTGCATACTTGATTGAGTGCTCCAAGTATCCTTTATCAGTTATCAAATGGGGTTGAACTGTTAACATTCGCAACAGAGCTGAACGGATATGGGAGAAAGAGGAGTCAGAAAAGTGTACATCTCCAGGAAGAAGTTTCACCATAAAAACTATCTACTAGGCTGTAAAAGCTTAAAAATTTTCATTTTCAAATCTGTATATACAGGAGACTAAAGGGACAAGCTTAAATAGTGTAATGTAAACTCAGTCATATGAATGCAAACGCTGTCATTGTCATCCAAAGTTGATCAAGTAATAGTAATGCAACAATTTAAAATTACCATATAGTACCTGCAACAATGCCATCACCAGACGCTGACATATCAGAAGTGAAGGGGGTAAGTGGAGCATCCTCCATCCCACTAACAGCACCATTGAACTTATCAGTATAGTAATGTATCTTCGAAGTCCCGTTAGTTACAAACAAAACCTTAAGGTTTTCGTGCCAGAGTGGCAAAACAACTTCAGGTTCATAGTGGACAAACTTGGACCTGGCATTATTTTTAGTATCAAATTCTTCAGATGGTGTGATCTCACATAAAAACTCTAATTCTTGCTTAGTGACCTCAATAATATCTGCCAGTTTCCAGACTTTCTGGATGAGCATCTTGGTTTCTTCTAGAGAGTGCCAAAGTGGCATAGGAAGATTTAGATCGTAGAAAACAACCCCTCCAAGTTTCTTTACAAGTTTGATGGCTTGCAAAGCAGTGGATCTCATGCTAGGATCAAGCAGGGAATGCGTGTTGAAGTAGAACATTTTTGCCTGCATAGAGCATTCTTGAATTATTGAACAAGCATTTAGGAGCAATCTAGCCTCTTAAGCAGCAAACAACTGGGACAAGAAAAGGAAGCAGCCATGCAATATAAATTATAAAGGGGGAACTAATATGTCTTAAGGTAATCATGCCTGAAATGGAATTCAGGGGGAAACAGTTCATGCTTTACCAAATGTACTCCTATTTCTAATTAATCATGAATGAATAATGCACCGCTTCAACAGAAATAACATGATGAAAGATAAAAAATAAAAAAATAAAAAAATAGCTGGATGATTAAGTAATTTTATAAAATTGGTTGGATTTTCCAATTATGCTTCTAATAAAGACTTGTCCCATCTAATGAGGGAAAGGTTATATCAATTTCAGCTGGATTTGCTGCTATATCAAAATTTATCATCCCAAAAACAACTTGCTACAAGATTTCTGTTTAATGTTTTCTAACTTTCTTTCTGCTATGGATTTTTTGTAAATGCATACCTCCTTCAGCACATCAATATTAATCTCAGACTTCAATAAACAATCTTCAGCACATGGTTTGACACAACTCATTCTCAGTTGACCCCTTTTACTAATTTTCATCAGCGATACAGCTGTTTGCCTTTTACTATCAATACGGACAGATCGTGTTTGAACATTATTCACATTCATATAATACAGCATGGCTTGACCATAATCATCATCCCCAAGTTTTCCCATGAAAGCAACCTTACCACCCAAGCTTGCAAGAGCAATAGCAACACTGCCAGCAGAGCCCCCAGGAGCCCTAACGAATTTTTCAGGGCTCCACAGCATATCCTTCATTCTTTCATGTATTTCATAATCTATAAGCCTATTGGCTGGCCTCCCTGAAGGCACAAAAGCATGCTGGGCAGCACCAAAGCAACAAACAAGGGGAGGCCAACCATAAGTGAAGCTAATATCCTCTCCCTCATCTTCTACAAGTTCTAGGTCATCCTCACTCTCCTCCACATTTGCAATAAATGAAGAATCATCTTGGTCACTGATTTCAGCTTCACTACCCTTATCTTCTATAATTTCATTCTCCTCCTTCGGTTTTCTTCGTCTCCTAACTTTCTTCTCTTTCCTTTCCTCATCCACATTGGCAGAGTTAGATGCACCTAAAAATGATAAATGATTCTGCATTTAGCACTTACAAGAAAAATACACAAAGAGAAAAAAATGGCATATCATTAGACAGTACCGACATGATAATGAGGCATTACCTTTTCTTCGAGTTCTTCGTGTCGTTTTCTTTGAATCATCACTTGAAGTAGGTGTGCTTTCTTCAATAGAAGCATCTCTATTTACCAATACATCAGTGTTTTCTTCTAGCGATTCAGCTGCCGTCTTTTTCCTAGTCCTAGTGGACGACCGTTTAGACGACCCAGCTGTCTTCTTTTTCACTACAGACCCATTCTCGTTGGGTTCTTCTACAACGGAATCTATAGAGGTTTTCTTCCTAGCCATTGCTACAGGACCCCATTTACAAGCTGACCTAGGTTCTCTAAGTTGCACTATATTTAAAGAAGTAGAATACGACCAATAATTTAACTGGAACCTGCAAAATTTTAGAGACAAGACCTTCACTCAACCATCACAACAATAAAAATAAGCACTTTACGAATTGTAAAACGCAGCCAAACTTCAAGGCCTTGGTCCAGAAACAGTAAAATTCATTTTTTTTTTTCACACAAATCCCATTTTATGACTGAAATCATCGCCAAAAACAAAAGGAAAAAGGAAAATTTTACGAAATTCAAGGTCAAGTCTCATAACAAGCAAAGATAAATAATGGGACTAAGTTAAAGAGAGACAGAGAAAAGAGAACCTGGGAGGTGAGAGAAATTGAGGGAAAGAGAGACACGCCATGAAAGGACGAGTTTTGGAGCTCTCTGTTGCAGCAGAAGCTGCACAAGATGATGGCTTTTTGCGTTTTAAAATCTTCGAGATTTAAGAGGATGGGGTTTAAGAGGCACAAAACGGTGAGTGCTTAAAACGACATGACGTTTCCGACAGCATGCACGCGTTCACCGTGACTTGCGGTCGTTGTTTACTGTTTCCTCAAATAAAAGTGTCATTCATCACAAGCTGGTTCCGCCTCCTTCCTCTCATCTCTTGTTTCGCGGGCGTCTGATTCTTCTGTGGGTTCTCATTCTTTCTGTTCCACTGCAATTATGGGGACGCGCAAAAATTGGAAAACTTAAAAATATAAGGTAAGAATGTGTATTACCTTCTGCTTCTGAGATTCTTAGATACGCCAAGTGTTTGATTATATTCCTCAGTAATGATGGGAACTGTATGAACAATTATATTTACTCTCATAATGCAGATAAAGATTTGATTTGTTATTTATTTACTTCTATGCACGAAATTTCCCATTCTGATTGCCTTTCTGTAGGACTCTAAAGTCCTTCTGATTTTGTCTTGCAAACAGTGGCTAGTAGGATATTGCATAGAATAAGCTCTTGATTGTGAAGAAAGGTAGAAGATTGGCTTCATATACACTAGGGAAGGAATCAACTTCGGAGATGTGTACTTTGAAGCATCTTTTTTCTTGTAGGCATCCACTTCCTGCTGTCAGGAAGTATTTTAAAGGTGATGTAAATTTCATGTACTACAATGAAAAAACTATGATCGGATACTGCTATGAAAGTCAAATGAGATCGAAACTTGTAGCCTTTTGCTTTTTTAACAGTTTGTGAGTGTGCAGTTGAGTTGGGTAGTTCTTACTTGAAGGTTCTGGAACTATCATATAATGGATCCAATGCCCTAAAATGAAGTTGACATTTTAATGGGTTAGAATTTTTTTTTTTTTTTGGGGCCAGTTGTGGTACCTAAATGTAGATTTCTATTTCCCTATGGTTCGCATGTGAAAGAGGTTCATCTAGATGGCAATTAAACGGGCTCATTTATTCTAAACAACTGATCAGAGGCAGAGCAAGTTACCTGATTTTTTTCTTGATTTCTGTTGCAGTGTTTGGTTTACCCTCTCTTCACACTACTGCTAATTCCCCAGTGGAACTTAACTTACAAGATCAGGAAGTGGTGATTGCTTTGTTAAGTAATGTAGGGAATAGACTTCAGAACTTCAATGAAGCCTTGAGATCAATGAAAACGTCAGACATACATGTTGCAAGACATGCTTGTTTGTATGAGACAGCACCGGCATATGTGACTGATCAGCCTCGCTTTCTAAATTCTGCAGTCAGAGCTGTCACTAAACTTGGTCCACATGAATTATTGTATGTGCTCAAAAAATATTGAGAAGGACTTGGGACGTAGTGATGGTAAAAGGTATGGCCTAAGGCCAATTGACTTGGATATTTTATTCTATGGCAAGTTTAAGGTCAACTCCAGAATTCTTACTGTTCCTCATGTAAGAATTTGGGAACGGCCATTTGTCATGGCCCCTGTGATGGATTTACTGGGATCAGTTGTTGACAGTGATACAGTTGTTTCCTGGCATTCCTTGTCAGGCTGTTCCAGTGGACTTTCTGAAATATGGGAAAAACTAGGGGGTGAATCCCTTGTTGGTAAGGAAGGCTTGAAAAGGGTGCTTCCTGTTGGAAATGGTTTACTGGACTGGTCTCAGAGAACCTCTGTCATGGGTGTCCTGAATTTGACCCCAGATAGTTTTAGTGATGGGGGAAATTTCCGGTCTGTGGAGTCCGCTGTTTCTCAGATTCGCTCAATGAAATCAGAGGGGGCAGACATAATTGATATTGGTGCTCAGTCTATGCGAAAATGGCCTCTAGGCTCTCTGTTGAAGAAGAATTGGGTAGACTGATCCCTGTCCTAGAAGCTGTTATGGCAATGCCTGAGGTAGAGGGAAAGCTTATATCTGTGGATACTTTCTACTCTAAAGTTGCTTTAGAAGCCGTTAGCAAAGGGACTCATCTTATAAATGATATATCTTCCGGACAATTAGATTCTAACGTGTTTAAGGTTATTGCAGATCTTGATGTTCCTTATGTTGCAATGCACATGGGGGGGGGGGGGGACCCTTGTACGATGCAAAATAGTGAAAACCTGAAGTATGACATCTGTAAGCAAGTAGCTTCTGAAGTATACTTACGGGATAAAGAGGCAGAACTGTCAGGCATCCCAGCATGGAGGATTATATTGACCCTGGCATTGGATTCTCAAAGAAAACTGAACACAACTTGGACCTCCTCGTGGGACTTCCTGAAATCGGAGCAGAGATTGCCAAATAGTCTGTCCATCTCTCATGCTCCAATACTAATTGGACCCTCAAGAAAGAGATTTTTAGGTGAAATTGCTCTCGCCCTGCTGCAGATGAGAGGGATCCTGCTACCCATGCTTCTATCACTGCCGGTGTTCTAGGTGGGGCCAATATTTTTAGGATTCATAATGTTAGAGACAATCTAGATGCTGTGAAGGTCTGTGATGCTATTTTGAGAAGGAGAAGCTCTTCCATGAATTTTGGACAATGATTTCATCTTGATGCACTGGTTTTTGTTACTGATGTGCTTTGCCGTGTTAGTTCCTGCAGAAAAGCTGGTTACACAACCAATTAATTCACAGCTAACCTAGACAGTGGTGTGGGCTGGTTGTAAGTGGTGCCAGTTGTGCAACCAGCACCAGTTACTTCCTTTTAGTTAGTCATCTGTAGAAGACTGAAATTTCACAGCAAGGAAGCATGAGGCATCTTGGATGGAGGGGTATGTTTGGTTGACAGGACGTTTTAACATTATTTATTGCTCATTGCACTAGAATGAAGCATCAACTCACCAATTCCCAGACTTATGCTTCTCTAATGTTCATTACTATGCTTGACTTGTACTTGACTCAAATTCTGTAATATTTCATCTTATAAGCCCTGAGCTCCTAATATAGGGCAAGGGCCACTGGAGCCATTGATCAATGTGGACTTGGTATTGTTCAATAAATAAGCATTTTTAACTATGTATTCAAGCATGTCAAGCAGTTCTTATTTTAACTTTTTCTGACCCTTTTCAGAGAATTGGCCAATCCTGGCTGGTTCTGCATAGGAGATAGCTTTAAACCTGCATATAAATCAGTCACTCAAAACAGCATACTGCTGTAATTTTATCACCAGAAAGAAAGCATCTGGATGATTTTGATGAAATTTAAAGAGAACACAGCTGAAGAGTGGCACTGAAGCGTGAGTAACCAGACTTTAAGAGAAGTCGCACCTTCTCAATTACTATATATATATTACAAACATGGTTTTAAATTACATTAGGGATCACGACTCCATTTGCAATAAAATTGTAACAATTGGTAATGTTATA
>JANHAO010000996.1:0-35783 GCA_026873985.1 Saraca asoca
TATAATAATTAAATTGCCATTAAAACGTAATATAATGTATGCAAACAATCATCCCATGATTGGCTTCTAGGGCATACACCAACATCAAGTTCAAAAGGATCTTGCCACAAGGTGATGCTAAGGGCAAGTCTAATGTGGTGCATTATAAAACCCACTGGTTCTATGTTTCGTGTCCATCTCTACATGATCTTCGTAGTTTTGGTTTCATCCTTGCTCTTGGTAAGCGAGTTAAGGACGTACGAGCTTGTATGAATATGTTTTATTCCTTGAATTTTAATGTTCTATTTTATTTTGTAGACAAAGCTGGCAAAGGGAAACCATCATTAGAGGTTGAGGAGATTAAGGTGTTGGGCCAGTTCGTCATTGTGAATGATCTGAAGAATGATTTTAGGTTTGATGAGGACCTCTTATGTTTGCATAAGCTTGCTCTAACTTTAAACATCGAGCTTTCTAGAGACATCGGAGCTCGTGGAACTAGGGAAGTTGGTTCAAAAAATTTTGGAGAGTATGAAGACATGGTGAAGCTTAACCTCTGAGCCCCATGAACCCCCCGTTCTACCCAGCTTCTTGCTGCTGCCACCACTTCATCAGCTTCTGCTGCCATTATAGCCCTTGTTGCTATAGGTTCATCTTCTTCAACCATAGCATCTTCTCAAACATTAGTTCCCACCTTGCATCCTGAGGTGGTTGAGATAGTTAAGGAGGTCACATCCCTGTCTGATCCTTCTACTAAAAAATAAAGAATAGGCAGGGGGAAGAAGGTCATTGTCACTTCGAGGGTGATACCTAGGGTTAAGGCTGAGGAGCAACTTTCTAATCTTGGTCTAAAGATGGAGGAGTACTTTGACTTCCTTTGGGAGAACATCGAGCTAATCCTGGGGCCTTACAGTAGGGTCAAAATGTTAGAGTTGGAGGAGTTTTTAGGGGAAGGATTAATGGGTTATGGAGCTTGTCATGGCTTACTAGTAAGTAAAGTCCTTTCAACTTGGTTATGTTGCCTTTTTGTAATCTAACTTGTTCATTCTCTCTCTTTTTTTAGAGCTTATGAGAGAAAGAAAAAGCTCGAGGGTGACCTAACTACAGTGACTATTGAGGTGTTAGAACTGAAAGGGAGAGCTAGAGATGTCGAAGTCGCCAAGAAAGAAGCCAAGGTGGCTTAGTCTTGTGAGGTGGCAAATTGTGGGCCTGTTACATCTAACCTTCATAAAGTTATTGATGAGCTGACAATAGTAAAGGGTGAACTGGATGTGACAATGCAGAGAGCTAAGGCTTTTGAAAGGAAATATGATATGGCCAGGGATGAAGTTGCCCAGGCCAGGAATGTGGCTGTATTGGCAAAAGAGGAGGTTGCTTAAGTTAAGGTGGAGACTACTGCATTGATTGCGAGAGCTAAAGAGGAGACAGTGCCTAAGGCTATCACCAAATTTTTGTTCACCTTATGGAAGGAGCATCCAAAGATGGATTTTTCCTTTTTCATTAGGATTGTTCTCAAGTTCATCAAGGGTTTCAAGGAGGACACGAGAGTTGCTTCTCTTGATGGGGGCTCGCAGCTAGTAGGTGAAGCTTCCCTAGCTTGGAACTTGGTAGAGAGTAGCTCATAGGTCATGGAGACTACTAATGATCAAACTGCCAGTGATTAGCTTACTTTGAATATGGACCCTCCTGCCTAAGGCACAGATTCTGGGGGCCAATCTCTCCTATAGGTCATGGTAGTTATAGGTTTATGTTTTTTGAACCTTCATATGGATATTCTCCTCGTTGAGTGAGGTCTTTAATGAATTTTGTTATTATTATTATGCTTTTCAAGTACATCATATTGAATGATGATAAAATGAATAGACCCCCGTAAATCATAGCTCAATAAATATTAATCAAGTTAAATGCTAGTCAGTCACATTAATGCTTTTTAGCTTCCAGTAATGTATATTTATTAGATTGAATGCTCAATAGGTCATATGGATGTGCTTCAGTTGGCGGTCTTTTAAGCCCCGATGTGCCTCAACTGGCAATGAATTGAGCACCGATGTGCCTTGGCTGGCTTTCAGCCTCAACTAGTAATGAATTGAGCACTAATGTGCCTCAACTAGCAATGAATTGAGCATCGATGTGCCTTAGTTGGCTTTGAGCCTTAACTGGCAATGAATTAAGAATCGATATGCCTCAGCTGGCTATGAGCCTCAGCTAACAATGAGTAGGTTACATGCAGTGCCAAATAATAGGTCGCATGCGATGCCAAAAAGTAGGTTGTATGTGATGCTAAATAGTTAGTTGCATATGGTGCCAAGGAGTAGGTCATATGCGGTTCTAGATAGTAGGTCGCATACAGTGCCAAAAAGTAGGTTATATATGATGTCAAATAGTTAGTTGCATACGATGCCAAGGAGTTGGTTGCATGCAATGCTAGATAGTAGATCGCATGCGGTGCCAAAAAATAGGTTGTATGGAGTGTTGAATAGTTGGTTGCATACGGTGCCAAGGAGTAGGTCGCATGTGGTGCCAGATAGTAAGTCACATATAGTGCCAAAAAGTAAGTCGTATGCGGTGATGAATAGTTAGTCACATATGGTACCAAGTCTTTGTAAGTACATCAAGTCGGATGCCTTTTTTCGAATTAGAAGTGCTTGCTTTCACATTAGAAGGGCGATAGCTCGCTTCTAGTATTCTGTTTAAAAATTCATTTAGAAATTAGTAATTAGTCATAAAAATTTAAATACAATATTACAGGGTTAGATAAGCAAACTTGAGTTAATGGATAATATGGGTGGAGATGTGCAGCACTCCAAGCTCGAGGGTCTCCACCAGAAATCACATCAGCCTTCTTCCCCTTTATCTCTAGTTTGACTTCATTCTCGTAGCAACATTAGGCTATGTGGGGGTCACCTTGCACACATCCGACTCTGTTGGGGGTCAGGAATCTAATGGTAAGTGTCCTAGTAGATGTGACCATTTTCAGGCTATTAATTACAGGTCGCCCTAGCATTGCATTATATGCTGAGGGATAGTTGATGATCAAAATATTTGCTAGGATGGTTGCTTGGTGACCTGAGTCTTCAAGAGTAATGGGAAGCCTAATCTACCCTATTGGTACTGTTGTGTCTCCAATGAATCCATAAAGGGACTTTGGAGAAGGCTCCAGTTGACCTGTGCTTAAACCCATCTATTCAAAACATCTCTTGTATATTATGTTCATTGAGCTACCTGTATCGATCATAATCCTTCATACCCTGGTATCACCAATTTTGGCTCAAATAGCCAATGCTTCATTATAGGGGGAATGTACTCTATATGCATCTTCATCTGTGATGGTGATACTATCTGAAGGTTGTCCTAGCTTTCTTAGTGGGACCCTCAAATTCACTGTGTCTAGTAAACAAGAAATTTTTTGCTTCCCGTAGGTAGCATTCATACGACCTATTTGAGGTGCCTATAACACAAGGCCCACCGTGAATGGTAAATATAGTTCTTACCAAGGGTACGTCTTCCTGCTCGGGCATTTGCTGGCGTTACTACCGTGTAGGTTGCTGACATTACTGAGGTCATTATTTCACAGGTCGTATCACATAATCTCTTAAATGACTTCTCTTGATTAGGTCCTCAATTGCATCTTCGAGTGCCCTGCATTTCGAAGTATTGTGCCCGATTTCATTATGATAAGCACAATGCTTATTCTTGTTTTTGAACTGATCGGGAGTTCTTATGGGGTTGGGCTTCCCAAAATCCTCCTTGTCCTTCTTTGTCATAAAGATCCTTTCTGGAGTATCCCATAGGATGTTGTAGCTATCATGGTGACCTTTACACTAAGATCAGTCATTTCTGGCCTTCTTTACAACTTGGTTTTTGAGGTTGTCTTCTCGATTTTCCTTGCCATTCCCAGCATTACTCTTCTTTTTAGCCTGGTTGGAGCCATTTGCCTTGTCCTTAGACTTTTTAGGGCCGAAGGTTTCCTCTCACATGATCTCTTTGGTAGCTTGTTCATAGAATTCACCTAGGTCCCTTACCAGAGACTTGTATTTGCCTTCATATGGCTTTCCATGAGTCCCGCTGAGATCATTGTTAAGGTGCCCTCATCTGAGGGGTTTTCTATATTGCTAACCTCATGCCTGAATTAGGTAATGTAGTCTTTTAGTGATTCGTTCTTTCACTGGAAGACTGTTGTGAGGTGGCAAGGCGATACGAGCTGCCTCCTTAATGCCTTGTACTAATTAATGAATCTCCTTTGGCATTCTTCATAACCGTCAATGCTACGAGCTTTGAGATTCCTGAACTATGTTCGAGCTAATCCTCTAGAGTGGCTGGAAAAACACAACACTTGACCAAAGCATTAGTCATCTGAAGATCTATCTGTACATTGAATGTATCTAGGTGGTCATATGGATCACTATCCCTGTTGTATAGTGGGATAGTGGGAATGTTGAACCTATGTGGGAGAGACTCTTTCTTGATCTCCCTGGTGAATGGCGTCTTCCCATCATAACAATCTTGATGGTCCTGAGTCCAAGGGCGTTGTTTCAATTGATTTACCCTTTGAAGTAGCTCTTCTACCATGTGATCTTGAGTCTCAGACCGACTGCTGGGAGATCATCAACTCTTCTTTCTATGGCGATTTGAAGTCTTATGCTTTTTCTACTTATAGCCTGGTGAGTTTTGATCCAAGGCATGTCTACTACTGGTCCTGTTTGAGCTTTCAGCTTGATGCGAACCCCCACATTGCTGATGGTCTCCTTCATCTTCCTTAAGAACTTAATGGGCATTTGACCTTGGCTGTGAGTTAGTAGAGCGGGTTGAATGAGTATGCCAATGTTCTTCTCTAGTTGGTACCTCTTCCTGAGCTCCTTCCTGTAATTGTTAGAGAGCTTCTTTCTACACAGTGCCCCTAACCTGCTCTTGTGAGCCCTAGGTTCGTGCCTGAGTGAATGCCCTAATCACCTCAGCTAACTCTCCTATCATTTTCTCCAGTGCCTCGTGACGCTGATGCCATTCTTGTATTCCATCAATGATATCAGGTTAGTGTGAGGCTGCTGGTGGCAATACCTATGGCGGGGACAGTGGAAGTGCTTGTATGGAGAACTGGATCCTCTTGATGCTCCGTATGACTATCTGGTTGGCCAACTGCAACATCTAAACTTTTGGTGGTTCTTCCTCTAGCCATCGAAAAATGATAGTAGATGCAGTTGAGGGCTCTCCTTCTAGTGCCAAAATGTTGACGGTAAAATTTGGTCAACCCAAGTTCTAAACCCTAAGCTATAGAATGAATGTACAAAGGGAGAAAAAGAGAGAGAGGAAGAACAGGGAAACATCAGAAGTTCTTAATGTGGTGTGGCTAAAGTTAGTTTGACTTCTATGTCCACAGCTTTTATTACTTAGTACTGAATGTTTTTGTATCTGATGATTGTATGTCCAATGTACAAAGATTTTATCCCTTTTTATAATAGTTAGGGGGTTCGAGTTTGAATGTAAATCTATAATAGATAAGTATCATGACTTAATTAGGATTACATTGTAGATCATGATAGACGATTATAACAAACTCCTGCTAGAATAAGAGACTGGATGGGCTTTCCCAATGGTTAAGGATGCTTTCCATGAGCTACGAGCTAGGCCTTACTTTCATGACCTGAGGTTACTGCTTGGACCCGTGTTGACCAGCGACCTTAGCTCATATTTAGCGACCTGGTGTCTTGGTCCAGTGGCCTCAATCCAAATGAGTTAGGCCTTTGTTAATTGAGTCTATCCGTTAAGCTTTTACCAGCCCGTTTATCTGATTACAAATAATACCCACAACAGTTATCTTTAACCAAAATTGATAATGCTAGCAATTTTCTCAAATCATAAGGGCAAAAGTTACAATTTTGACATAATAATTATAATTATTTGATTTTGAATTAGGAAAACTGTTTATATCTTAAGCTTTATGATGGTTGGTGGAATGGGCAGACTCAGTTGTCTAATCTATGCTATAAATGAATTCATTCTTATCTTATTTCAATCATGACATGCTTGTGTCAGGCATGGGACAACTTGTTACACACCTATTTTTTTCTTTTCCCTTGTCTTATAGTAACATTATTCACATAAATAGTTTTTGTGAGCTTTTAATATTACATTGTTCCAATGAAATTTAATTTTTCACTAATTAATTTTTATGAAAATATCTTTTAGCAATTTTAGTTACCCATTATTTCTTTATCTCTTATCACATATCTTATAATTAAATTTCTATATTTCATTGTTTTGTAATAAATCAATTGGACAAAAAGAATCATTATAAACAGTGAAACTCCTTGAGGCCTAGTAGTGGGAGAAGGCCGAACAGAATGGAGATTTGAATGTACAAGAGGGTCAGCTGTACATGGTGGAAGTAGTCCATCAAGCATGCTTTGATATTTAAGTCAGTATCTAAATAGATTTTCAACTAGTGTAAGTAAGATGATGCAAAAGAGTGAATACTTGGTGGTATATATAGGTGTCGAGCGTATCAATTGTCGTGCTTTTGGATGAATGGTATGTGACCATATGTCTTTAGCATAATGGACATGCCTACAGGAATCTCACTAGGCAGTTGGTGTTATCACATTGCTTAAGCTAGTTTGACCACTTTTTTTATTACCTGTCAATCAAGACGGTTGGCTTACGAAGCTTTTAGTTGACGTGCTCCAGGTAATTCGACCAAGAGGGTAGTCAATCGATAAGGGGTATCTTGCCCTCAATGATGACTTCACCAATCGACCCTTAGTTGAACAATTGATAGTGACTGTTTTAGATCGTGTTAAATAGATACAACGATGGACTTCAAGAGGGTCATCAGAGGTGTTAGCCTCCTATACAAGATGACCTTATTTATTTTGTGTAAAATTTAATGTTAAGTATAAGACCTTATTTATTTTATGCAAAATCTAATCTTAAATACAATGTGAATCTCTTTTTAACTTCAAGATTTTTTTTGATAATTTATTTTTTTCTGCTTTTGATAATTATAAAATTTATGAGTCATATTATTTTCATTGTTTTAAAATTCATAGAGCCCTATAACCCTCATACGTAGATTAATGTCTTTTTAATAATAAGATTATACTATTTAATAATTTTAATGTAGTTGTAAATATTTTTTTCTATATTTCTACAATTTTATATTTTTTATTTATAATATCTCATTTCTGTTACAATTTTATTTAATTATATTACTAGAAATAATTATTAATAATATTTTATAATAATTTGTATTTCATCTTCTAATCCCCAATGCTCGAATCAGGATCTGTCACTAAACAGAGAATTAAAATGTGTATAATAGTATGTTTTTTTTTAATTTTTGTAATTGATAACGACACAATCTTATTAATCCTTTCTATCAGTTGGTTGTTCACCTTTCCTCCACCCATAAGGTCGCCAATGCATGACGTTCTATGTTCCTACCTTCCAGCCACATTAATTGGCCTCTCATGTACAAATTTCATGTGATTATAGTTTAGGATCCTTTGACATCCAGTATAGATGCATTTTTTATGTGTAAGGTTTGTGCTAAATTTATTAGGACAAGTAAAAAAATAAAGAATTATACAATGCTATTTATAATAACATTTTTATAAATCAAATACAAATTGTGAAATGAGTTTTTAAAATTCAAAATTTGTAATTTCACGAAATACGTGTATGTATCTCTTGAGTCCTGCTCTCATTCCAATTGCCAATCAGAATTCTTTAGTGCTCAATGAAAGTTACAAAACATGACAATTTTTTTTTTAAATGTGATCCCATCCAACTGCATTCTTACTCTTGCAGGAAGGAAGGACGAAACCAATTTATGCCCCGCCACAAGAAACGTTGTTAGTAATATACCATCTCCTTTCATTTTCTTATTATTTTCTTTTTGTCTTTCTTCAATTTTTTTTTTCATTAAGCAGAGCTAAGCCTCCCTGTGTTTCAATGAATTAAAAAAATTTTAATTTGCATCTTTCATGCTTTCTATCAATTAGATGTAAAAAAAAAAAAAAAAAGAGCTGAGATCTCAGCTCTTTTTTTTTCTCTTCATAGAAAAAATAAAAAGAAATAAGAATCTATAAGTCCTCTTCATTAATTTTTAATGGGTGGATATAGAGAAATCTAACTATTGATGGTGGATTTCAGTCGGACCCAAATCCAACCGATAAGGAGGGTTCTTTCGGGACTTAAGCCATTTCTTGGTTGTTGGAGCGGTCGAAAGGAGCGGATGGCTAGAGGGAAGGGGGAAGAAGGAAGAAAAACGTAGATCTTTAACGTGGTTCGGCCAAATCCGAGTGGCACCGACCCCTACGTCCATGGAGTTATTTTATTAGTGTGAAAGAATTTTTTTAGAGCTTTTCTTTGCTACGGCTTTTGGCAGAGTTTCTGCTAGTATTTTGTTGGCCCTCCCTTTACAATGACTCTAGCCTCCCATTTGTAGAAGCATAGAGGTGTATAAATGGAACTAAGTTAACTGTTCATGTGTTATATCAAATATTAAATGTACAAGACTTCCTAGAGTACTATAGACTGTCTTCTATAGGCTGCTTTCTACAAGTGGGACCCGCTGGCTGCATCTGTAGAATGGTGATGCAAGTTGTTTGTTAGCTTTATGCTTGACTTTAGCGGGCTTCTTGCTGAAAGAAGCTACATTCTAAGGAGCTTGGTCTTGTTCGTTGAGGATGCTGCTGACTCATGATCTCGAACTGGTTTAGCCAACGAGCTCAGGTCTTTAGTGAGCTAAAGAGTTCCGCATAGTGATCTGGCAAACTCATCCCTTAGTCAGGCTCGGCTTTTCCTGGGCTTTTGCCAGCTCATTATGCAGTGCCGATTTCTACTGATAACACTAACTATGCTTAAATTTAATTGATTTAAGGGAATATGTGGTGGAACCATTTGACATCAATCTAATTTACATTTACTTTTATACTATTTTATAACAATTTATAAGATGATTTTTAAACAAAATATACTAGTAGATTTAAAATATCAATCACATAGATCATACTTACTAAATTTCATATTGAGTTAATTTTATTTGAAAATTTATCCATATATTTTAAAATTAATGAAAAATATACTTTATAAATATGAAATAAAAAGATAATTATGTTAAAACTTCCTCAACTGTGATGTTGGCCGAAGGTGAAGAGATCGGCTAAGTGGTAACCTGCAAGCACGAAAAAGTCAGTCACACATGATTGAAGTGAGTCCATCAAGCATGCTTTGATGCCTAAGTTAGTATTTGAGCAGAGTTTTGTTAAGTATGTGTAAGATAATCTGAGAAGAGGAATACCTATAGGAATATATAGGTGTTAAACTTGCCAATTAGCATGTTTATGGGTGAATGAGCTGTTATCATGTGTCTACAATGCATTGGTGATGTTAGCGAAAATCTTGTTAAATGGTTGCTAGTGTCATGTTGTTTATACAAACATGATCATGCTTTTTAGCATGCATTGGTTGAATGGTTGGTTTATGAAATTCTTCGGCTAATAAGCCTATACCTTTAGCAGTTTGACCTAGGAGAGTAATCAATCAGCAAGAGGTAATTTGTGCCAAAATGTTGATCCTTTTTTTAGTCTTGGTCAATTGACCACTGGTCGAACGTTATGTTATGGGTAAAATTTGGCCTTGCAAAATGGACTGATGAAAGCCCAACGAAAGCTAAATCCAAGAAGTGCCAGATTACTGAAGTTGAGGATGCTAAGTCTTGGCTTGCACACTTCTGACTCGCGTACTTGACAAACAATCTTGCATGAGCTCTCTCCACTATGAGCAAACTCGAGATGCAGTGAGACCAAAGGTTAGAGGCCCAGCTTGTCAAGGGATAAACTACCTTGCCTGAACTCACCTCACCAAGAGCAAGCTCAAGCTCGTTGATCGTAGGCCAACAATGACCTTGAGCTAAGAGTCTCGACTCACGGACAGGCGCATTGCCCAGCTAAGGGCTTAGCGAGATAGAACACCAGACAAGCTTATGTCAACTCACAAGCCCTAGCAGACAGGAGGGGCCCACCCATAGAAAGCAATTTACAAGAGCTAGACTACAAAAGCTGATATTATCTTGTACATTTAATGCTTGATGTAATATATTTACAACATGTAAAATTATGTTTTTAACCTCCCAACCTCTATAAATAAGAGGACGAGGATCCTTGCAGGCTAAACTGAGATGGCTATACTAAATCTCTATAGAATTCTCTTCAAGTCAATAAAAAGCTACTATGGACGTAGGGACCAATGCTGCCTGGTTTTAGTCGAGTCACATTAAAAACACTGCATTCCATTACTCTTCTTTTATCTTCACCATCTCCATCTCCTTCATCTTTTCATTTCATTGTCCAGAAAGTAATTTGGGGATAAAAGAACTACACTAGTTGACTGAGGTTTGGCAGAACTAGATGTCACTGTCAACATTTTGGCGCTAGAAGGAGGGCCCATCTACTTCCTAAATTGCTTTTCTATTCAGCTATAATGGTGAGAGGAAGAATCACCAGAAGCTCAAGCACTCCAGTTGCTTAGCTGGCAGATACTCCCACTATTGAAGCTCATCGTTAGCCTACTGCTGCCACTGGAATTGAAGTGGCACAGATGTCTCACCAACCCTAGCCAACACTTGAGAACATGGTAAGAGAGTTGGCTAAAACTGTTAAAGCATTGGCACAAGCACAAGCCTAGGGTGCATAGAGGCAAGAAGAGATTGTGGTGCAGCTCCAGTAGCTACGTGAAGATGCCTAGAAAGAATCTCACGAGGGTCATGATAGTCAATGATAAATGAGTAAAATGCATACTTTTATGTTGATTATTATCTGTTAATTCGTTATTAATTTGTGACTTTACTGCTCTTTTTATTTTATTTTAGTCTATTTATTCTTTGGTACTGCTATAGTTTGTGTTTCTCTTTGTAGGTTAGCAAAAAGGCTTTAAAAGGAGGATGAAAGCAGAAGTTGGAAGCACGATTGGAATAAGGAAAAGCTAGGAGAGAAGCCATGCGAAGAACTCAACTCAACAAGTGATTAAAGCCTGAAGAATTGAAGAAGCTAGCACCGAACACGGCCTGGTCATGTCCTAGGATACGACCATGTTTGCTGCATTCACTAGCAACTCCCAGCCCATGTCACCCAACACAACCATGTTTCGGCCTTTACAATTTTGCTATAAAAGCTGATATAATGCAACCTGATGAAGTTATTAGCTAGATTTAAGATAGATTATGTGGTCTTTACCTTCTTAGGTGTTTTTCTGAGTAGTTTTTAGGATTTCCTTTTAGTTTAAAGTTCTTGCAAGGATTCTACTTTCTTTTCATCTTAGTTTTCTCTTTCAACTTCATCTTTTCTTTTTTTGCCTTGTTACGAATATTATGCAGTTCTTTACATTAATGAATTTAGTTTTTACTTCCATCATGTCTAAGTAGAATTTTATTCTAGGATTAAGAATAGCCTAATTATGGTTCTTTGATGTTATTGATTGATTTTCTATTATGATTACCTGGTATAAATTGATTTAACTATTATGCCTGCTATGTTCTTGATAAAGTATTTGGCCAATATTTTGTCTAATCTTAGGTAGATAATTGAAGTACTAAAAGGAGAAGATTATCGTCGGATACCTAATAGTTGAATAAAGAGATTTTAATCGTGAAAGTAGATTGAGTTTCTTTAGTATTTGAATTTGTTAGCATAGATCTTAAAGGGCTTAAATTAATCTATACCACGAAAGTAGGCAACTGGGTTAATTTAAGTACTATTATTAGACCTTGAAAGAGGCTAGTAATTAATTTAGGTTAAACCATCCTCAATTATCAAAGTAATCATAATAGGAAAGATTTTAATTAATTATTAAAGACCATAAGTGTGGTGAAACCCCAATCCTAGGCTTTTATAATTGAACTTTTCTATTTGCCATTCTTTCATTAAGTCTCTTTATTATCTTTGATATTCTTATTTTGTTTAGGCAACTTACATTGCAAACTCTAGTAATTGATAATGAGATCCCTGTGGGATTTGACCCATATTTGCCGGTATCTACTACAGCTATACCATGCACTTGTAGAAAACACATATCATTCAGCAGCTAAGGCGCTCATAACAAGCTGAGAGCTCTGGCTTGCAATTTGAAATATGGGACCCAGTAATGAAGGAAGTCCTCCAAAGGCTGAAATAGCTTGAGAAACGCCTCCAGTCTTAGAACAATCAACCTCATCATGAGGAGAGCTCGCCATTCTCTGTGGAGATTGAAATGCAACCCTTTCCATAGAAGCTTAAAGTGCCCATGATCCCACTGTACGATGGAAACAACGACCCTTGTGACTATTTGGACGCGTTTAATGTCTAGATGGACCTCTAAACAACTGACCCTCTAGTCAAATGCCATGTTTTCCCAGCCACATTAGGAGGCATACCTCAGGCATGATTCAGAAGCCTCTCGGCCTGTAGTGTCAATAGCTGGGAAGAGTGTCAGAGGAAATTCATTGATCAGTATCAGGCATTGAAGAGGCAGCTCATGCCTTCTTACCATCTCGTGATGATTTTTCAGCATAGGAATGAATCGCTAAAAGACTATATAACCAAGTTCAGGCATGAAGCCCACTCCGTAGAGAATCCCTCAGAGGAGAGTATCTTAATGGCAATCTCAATGGGACTTTGCAAGGATGGAAAGTTATACAAAAGCCTTTATATGTCCCTGGATCAAGATCTCACTGAATTTTATGAGTTAGTTGCCAAAGAAATTAGATGGGAGGAAACCTTCGGCACGGAGGAGCTCAGGCATAAGGGTGAAATAGCCAGTGCTCCTTAGAGCAAAAAGAGGAGTAAGGAGAACCAGCATCATAGTCCCTATAGTCGACCTACAAAGAGGGGAAGGACCAAGCGATCCCAGCCTCACAGTTGCTATGAAAGCTATAGCATTTTGTCTGATACGCAAGACAGGATCTTTACAGTAGAGTGAGCCAGGGAAAACTTTGGGAAGCCCAAGCCCCTCTCGACTCTTGGCAAGTTTAGGAGCAATAAAGATAAATTTTGTGCCTACCACAATGATGTTAGGCATAACACTTCAGAATGTTGGGCACTAAAGGATACTATAGAAGATCTCATCAGAAGAGGTTGATTAGAGGATTACGTGATAAGGCTATCAGAGCGGTAGGCTCAACAAACTCAGTGAATCATTGATTGAGAGCAAGAGCCATCCAGAAGAACCATATTTTGATCTTATAATATCATAGTGAAGTTAGTGAAAGTATTCCAGATTTTTGTCTAATTATCTCCAGTGAAACACTGCCTAAAAAGAAAAGCTATTTTATATTGATATTAATATCTAGTGCAGCCAAGAGCTCATTGAGGTATAGAGGCACTATTAAACACTTAAAATCCGATGAAGAGCTATAAGCTCATTAAGGTACAGAGGGATTATTAAACACTTAAAATCCAGCATAGCCAAGAGCTCACTGAGGTGCGAAGGCACTATTAAACACTCAAAATCCAATGTAGCCAAGAGCTCGTTGAGGTGTGGAGGCACTATTAAACACTCAAAATCCAGTGCAGCCAAGAACTCATTGAGGTACAGAGGCATTATTAAACACTTAAAAATTTAGCGTAACCAAGAGCTCGTTGAGGTGTGGAGGCACTACTAAACACTCAAAATCTAGCGCAGCCAAGAGCTTGTTGAGGTGCAGAGGCACTATTAAACACTCAAAATTCAGCAAAGAGCCTTAAGCTTGTTTGGGCATAAAGGTGCTATAATAAATCCATAGCAGCTCTCATGTGACCAAACACTCGTAGCTCGCATGTGACTTTTTACCAAGTGCAGCTTACATGCAACCTGCCTAAGTATTGCTCATCATCACTTAAGGCAATCAGAAGCCAAGGTTCATTACTAACTAAAGGTACAACCGATTGGTCAGACAAGCATTTCATTAATTTACAAGAATGCATATTAGCAATAAATAGAGCATACAATATAGCACTCAAGAGTTACAAAGAAAGCTCATTCATTAAAAGGCCTCATTTAACAAGGTAAATTTTCATTAGAAGAATCTGTAGTTCAAGATTAAAGCAAAAGGCCTACAACTATCTTTACCACAAGGAAGGAGAAGACTGGCCTCGGGAGTTAAACTCCCATTAGATGAAAGGCCAACGAGCATGGTTACTCCTGCTTATAGCCCTCCTTAGCCAATGGCTCCTTTCCTGACTCATGCCCAGAGCAATTCAAAAAAAGGTCAGGAGTCTAGCTAGCAAAGTTGAATCTCACAACAAAAACATGAGGAAGTAATCCAAGATATGCATAAGACTTCGTAGGAGCCAACAAGAAGAGTTTTGCAAGGAAGTCACATGCAACAGGCCATTCACACCTCCAAACCATTTGCAACAGACCATGCATGCCTTAAAGTGCTTCACTAAAATCCAAACTACCAAAAACATTGGGGGCTTGGCTAAAGCTTCCATTAAATCATTCCATGAAAAAGCAAGAAGGGCTTCCTAAGCTCTATAAACTAGTCCTGGTTCAATGAAGAATCTAGGAGATAATTGGCTATCCTAGATCAAATAGTCCAGAAAAAATGAGGTTGCCATGCTAACGGCCATGGATCATGCACAATAAGAGGTATGACCTAAAGTAGATGAAATGAAAGAAGTGAAAGACTGAAAAGACAACATGATAGTCTGAATGCCAAGACTTTGACTGCCCAGCAAAATTATAACTCCCAGTCTGCAAAAGAAACTGAGACTTGGATGGCTTATGTTATGGATAAAATTTGACCTTGCAAAATGGACTAACAAAAGTCCAATGGAAGCTAAATCCAAGAAGTGCCAGCTCATTGAAGTCAAGGATGCCAAGTCCCAGCTCACACACTTTCGGTTTGCATACTTGACAAACAATCTTGTGCAAGCTCTCTCTGCTATGAGTGAACCCAAGATGCAGCGAGCCCAGAGGCTAGAGGCCTAGCTCGTCAAAGAATAAACTACCTCACTTGAACTCACCTCACTATGAGCAAGCTTGAGCTCGCTGATCGCAAGCCAATAGCGATCCTGAGCTAAGTGTCTCAGCTCGCGGATAGGCGTATTGCTCCACCAAGGGCTAAGTGGGATAGAACACTAGACAAGCTTATGTCAACTCATAAGCCCTAGTAGATAAGAAGGGCCCACCTACATAAAGCAATCTACAAGAGCTAGATTGCAAAAGCTCATATTGTCTTGTACATTTAATGCTTGATGTAATATATTTACAACATATAAAATTATGTTTGTAACTTCTTAACCTCTATAAATAAGAGGAGGAGGATCCTTGCATGCTAAGCTGAGACAACTATACTAAATCTCTATAAAATTCTCTTCAAGTCAATAAAAAGCTACTATGGACATAGGGATCAGTGCTGCCTGGTTTTAGCTGAACCACGTTAAAAACCACTACATTCCATTACTCTTCTTTCTCTTCACCATCTCCATCTCCTTCATCTTCTCATTTCATTGTCCAAAAAGTAGTTTGGGGATAAAAGAACTGCACTAGTTGATTAAGGTTTGGTAGAACCAGATTTCACCGTCAACACGTTTAAACATCACTGGTTATTTTGGGCTATGTCATTTGCCTCCTTCCTTCTCGATGGGTGACGTGACTAACCCTCTTAATAGTGTTTCAATTTCCCAGGCTAGCCACCTTTTGCATTGTCAGCAATAATGGTTTAATGTCTTGAGAAGCCTTGGGATTTGTAACAATCACATTGGCATGGGTTGCCATCCGGGCCATCCATCCTATTATTACCTAGCCATCGGATTCATCCTACTTTGCTTATAAAATCCCCTTTTTTTGGAGTCACTTTTGCTTCTACTTCTACTTTTCCACCCTTGACTCTGCTGCCATTGCTCCAAACTCTTTTTTCTGTCGATATTCTCTCATATTCTAGCCTTATTTCCATAGTTTTCTGCAGGTAACTTCTCATCCTTACACTTGTGAAGCTTTTTTATTTTATTTTTGTGTCTTGATTTTTTCTCTTTCTTCCTACATTGCACCGACCATGGTGGCTCCTACAGGTAGCTATATCTTGATTCTTTCTCTCTTGTCTTTTCTTATGTTGTACTAGAGAGATAAGTGTTCTCTTCTTCTTTTTTATTTTTCTTTTTGTGACTTTCTTTCTCCTTTTAACCATCCTTATTTGAATGTCATTCCCTTCTTTCATTCTGCTTGTTTTGACCATACTTGTTTGGTTTGGAGCTGACCTTTATCATTGTGCTTCTGCCCTTCATGTTTGGTAGACTGGGCGACCCTATTGACCTATCATCATTAGATTTTGACTCCTCCTTCAACACTGGGGAGTACACACTCAAAAGTATTATTTATCACTTTGCTCACCCTTTTCAAATGATCATGGCTAAAAGATCCTATGACAAGCATAGGCAAGAAAGAGTACACCCAATCAACATTGCACCTAATAGTTTATGAGATGTACATTCGAATATCAAACATATAATTGCTTCACCTAAATGAAGGGACCTCGATGTAATCTGCAAACTTGAAAAAGTCCACATTTGAAAGGAGTCTATCGAGGGCATTATTTTTTAGCCTACCTAAGAGGACGAGCAGGCCTATAGTTATGACACTTTTTCCTTTATTATGTTTTATAGGGATGTAGCCTATCATCTATACATCTGCCCTCCTTTCTCTACCTTGCAGAAGAACTTTCTATAGGTGGTGAATATTTGCCATTCATAGTTGACTTGGAATGCCTAGGCCTTTCTTTTCTGTTTTAAAGTTCTTAGCCTTCGACTTCACCTTGTTCCTACTATGGAGTCATTTCTTTTCTTTTTTGCTTACTCTTAGTAGAAAAATGGTGGTTGGGTTCACTTCTTCCGTGGCTAGACAATATTTTTATCAAGAATATGCTTACTAGCATTCAAACTTGGAAATACTTTTTTTTTTCAAAATTTGAGTGGCTGAGGGATTCCACTCCATTTTTCTCTAAGAAAGAAACTTGATTTTCCCCTCTAAGAGGTCTAAGCCCACTAAACTAGCTCAAGGGTGTTTCTTCGATGATTTTTCAGACATTGACCAAGACCTTGTCATTCAACTATTAATACTAGGCCCCTTCGACGCTCAATCTATGCTATGTTTACCACTTCCTTTTTTAGTATCTTGTCATTGTTTGATTTCATTTTTCTAACTTATCTTTGTTATTTATAGATTGCTGGTTGTATAGTGAAATTATAGGAATCCATGCGTAAAATATCGAATCAACATATAGCCAAAATTCATGCCCATGCTCTAGCTAGGGAAAAACCAATAATGCTTCTGACCACACACCTTGAACTAGTTCCTCCTACTAAAATAACATGTGGGTCCTCTCCTATTGGTTGGCCTGAGAATGCCTCCAGATAAAGTAAGACATTATTGTCTAAGAAGTTAAGGCATCCTCAAAAGAAACTGAAAATGGTAAGGTGGAAAGCTTATATGAGATTCTTGCCCCCCCAAAAAGGTCAGGGGGTCTAGGAGGAACTAGAGCTGATCATAGCTCCTAAGGGGATTCCTTGTTGTTTGATGCTATTGATAGCTTATCATATAAGAATGCTAATTGTGGCACCTTTTCAGCCATCATTTGCTCTTTCTAGTTGATAAGGACCATGCAGAAGAATACTTGTCAGAGCATGGTTCTTTATGTCTCCTAAAGGCCATTAACATTCAAATTATTTGCTCAACTGTAACTCTCTTAGCCATGATGCCACCCCTTGCCTAAAGTAAAAGAGAGCTGGCTAAGAATGATCCTTTATTGAGGCCAAGCTACAAGACAATCTTGAGGCCATGACTAAAGAGGTAGTTGATAGGGACCTCATCATTTCTGACCTGACCAACTACATTGCCAAGCTCATAAAGGAAAGGAATGCTTTACTTTCAAAGGCTGAGCGTGTAGATATCCTGTGGTAACAACATGATAGTGTGGTAAAGGAGTTAGAGGCTAAATGATAAGTGTGGAAGGACAATGAGGTAGCTTTTGAGGATAGGCTTGATAAAGCCAAGAAGGAAGCTGAAGAATTAGCCTTTCCTATGATCTGCTTTGGGTTTAAGGAGTTTGTTCATCAAATTCAACATTTTAATCCTAATGTGATGCTCAACTTGTCCAAGCTCGACCATGAAAAGACCCTAGATGAAATTCTGCAAGGCTTCTCTCAAGGTTAACTTTGCTTGAGTGCTGCTAATAGTTGTAGCTTGCTTCTTTTTATTGTTGATTTATTGTAATGACTATGTTTCTTTGTTACCATAGTCTTTTTTTCCTTTTTCTTTTATGTACTAATTTTTTCAATCGGCAAACTTAATGAATTTACTTTGTTTTCATACCTTTGTGTCTTTAATTTTTTTGATGCACTATTTCCCTTTGCTTTTTATCAAGGTGAGCTTCCAATAGCCCTTGTACTCTATCAAGCAATCATGCTTTTTTTTTTTTGTCTTTCAAAGTTATCATCTTCTTTCGACTTTCATTTGCTCACATTTTGATCGGATTCCCTATTTAGATACCAGCGAATTGCCCATCTTCATGGTGATTGATATGCCCCTGAATTTTAAGAGTTAATTGTTTCATCGTATGCTCTTCCCCAAGGAATTAATTACTTGAGGGTCTCACTTTTGCAAAGATTGTTCATATTTCCAATATATTACATTTTCTAGGAGCTTTGGATTTTGTTTTTAGGGATGCCATCTTGGCCTTTCATCTTCATTCTTTCTAGCCATTCGATTTGCCTTGACTCTTTATATACAAGCCAAATTAACCTTGTTAATGGCAACAACATTAGTCCACTGTTGTGTGTTTTACCTGCTGGGATTCATCCTTTTTTTCTTTGGCATTCTTTCTTGTCTCTTGACTGCATTTTCCTCTAGTAAACCACCTTGTATCTTTTTGGTTTTATTTTTAGCCCTTCATTCTTCAACATACGCTATTAACAAAAGTTCCTCTTTTTTATTGGTTATACTTTTTTGGATTTATCCCCAAGCTATTGATTGATTCCATGGATTCTAAACAATGAATGGGGTCCATACTTAGGCTTAATTGAAGCGAGGAGTCTATTGTTCCTCTAACTTCTCTACCTAAACCAAGACCAAAAGTGACCCCCATAGACAATTCACCCTTTCCTGATCAAACCCACATGCCACCTTTGTGTTAGTGAAAAGTCCTTAATGAAGGCTCCACTTCAGGCCCAAAGGG
Source organism: Saraca asoca (assembly GCA_026873985.1). Taxonomy (NCBI): domain Eukaryota; kingdom Viridiplantae; phylum Streptophyta; class Magnoliopsida; order Fabales; family Fabaceae; genus Saraca; species Saraca asoca. Next base: position 19,160 of record JANHAO010000996.1, read on the forward strand.
CAGCTTTTTTGCTATCATAGGTGATGACTATTGGGATCTCCTATGTGAGCTTTCTAAGCTTGACGATGTGATAAGGCCTTAGGAGGAGCTCCTTGAAAAGGTGCTAAAGGGGCCTAATTCAGTTTCATGCAAGGACTATGTTAAAGGTTACTCCAAGTAGTCCTCCACTTAAAATGTATTGTTATGGCCTGTTGTTGTTATCTTTTAATGTAAGGACTATGCCGAATAACTATATGAATTTATAATTATGATATTACTTTTTGCACAAATGAAAGACTACATAAGCTTCCTTTTCCTTTCTTTTTTTTTTTGCTCTGTGCATAACCAAATGACTATACGTGCTTATATATTTGCTTAATATTGCTCTTTACATGCCTACAATGGCTCTATGGCTTTTATTGTACTATTGAACACCTAAATTTCTACTAGTCAATTAGTTCGCTTAGAGTTTATTCAAATGCCATTTTGTAAGACTAGTTTTAGTGTTATAACACCATAGGGCGTGTTTATGTTTTTGAGTATTTTGGAGGGTTTGCCTGGATTTTGAGTACACTAAGGGATCTGTTTGAACTAAGGGATCTGCTTGAATTTTGAGTGTATAAGGGTATCTACTTGGATCAATGGATTTACTTGGATTTGAAATGTATAAGGAGATCTACCTGGGCCAAGGGGTCAGCTTGAGTGTTAAGTGAACTAGGGGATCTGCCTAGACCAAGGTGTCTACTCGAATTTTGAGTGAATTGGGTGATCTACCCGAATCGAGAATTTGCTCAGATTTTGTGTGAATTAGGGGATCTGCCTGGACCGAGGTGTCCGCTTGGATTTTAAGTCATGAACATTTACTATCATTCCATTGTACTGGCTATATAGGATTAGTTTTAATAACTAGATCTATACATGATATTGCTTCAAGTGCATTACATTCCACATTAGGGGAAGAGATTTCCCTTATGTAGTTTCTAGACGGTAAGCACCGTTGAGGAGGCTTTCTTGTATTCTAAATGATCCTTCCTATATAGTAGCTAACTTTCTTTCATCTTGAATCTTTCTCTATCCATCCACTTTTCATAAGACTAGGTCTTCTTTTGTAAATGCTTTGGTTTTTAATCTTTTGTTTGCCACTTTTATAATCTTTGATTTGCAGCACTCATTTCAGAGTTAAGTTGTTTCTCTTGTCTTGATTAACATATCTAGTTCTTCTCTCCTCCTTTCCTTATTTCATTGTTGCACATATTGTTCTCTTCAATTAAAGCATTGCCCAAGCTCTATTGAGAGCATAGCCCCAATTCCGTATTTTAGCATGAAAGAGGTTTTGCCAGTGGTTAAGTGCACAGTAGTTCTGTATGACCATAGGATGCTTAATAACTCTTTGACCCATCTTCTTTTTGCCTTATCCAGCTTTTTGCATAGTCCTTCCAAAATGATTTTATTTACCAATTTAGCCTGCCCATTTGATTAGGGATGCTTGACAGAAGTAAATCTTTGCTTGATTCCCAACCTTTATATTAAGATATGTGAGACTTGTATTGCTACAAATAGGCATATAAAGGAGGGTAGACCTGAGGTAAAAGTCTTGGAAGTTACCATTGGTGAATTATTTTCCATTATCCGATATGATCGTTGCATAAAGGCCATACCTAGACATAAAGTATGCGAGAGTGATGACCCTTCCATTGAGCATTTGCACCTCTTTTAGTGTACCTTGGCTTCTTATGCAGATTATGGCCTGACACTTAGCTGGATTGGCCTCAATGCCCCGTTCAGTGATCATGAAACCCGGAAACTTTCCATCCTTTACCCCAAATGCACATTTTTCATATTCTGCCTTATTTTTAGTGTTGTAAAAGTCTCATCAAGATCCTGCCACTGTTGCTCTATGCTTTTTGACTTAGTGATCATATCATCCATGTAAACCTCCATGTTCCTTCAAATCTACTCTGCAAAAACTTTGTTCATCATTCTTTGATAAGTTAGTTTTGCATTTTTTAGACCAAAATAACAAAACCTTATAATAGAATGTCCTTTGATTTGTGATGAATGTTGTTTTATCCTCATCCTTGGGGAGCATCTTCAACTGATTATACCTTAAGAAAGCATCACTGAAATTAAGAACTTTGAAATTGGTGGCACTATCTACTAGTTGATCAATATTCAGGGGTGGGTATGAGTCTTTAGGATACACCTTGTTAAGATCTATGAAGTCTACACATATTTGCCATCTCTTGAAGCTTTTTTCATCAATACTATATTTGCTAACCATGTAGTATGCAAAACTTCTCTGATAAATCCCACCTTTAGCAATTTGTCCACTTCTTCCTTTATTACTTTCTGTCATTTTAACCCATGGTTTCTCTTCTTTTGTTAGATAGGCTTCACACTTAGGTCAATTGAAAGTTTGTGGCAATCTACCTTTGGACCGATTCCTAGCGTGTCTATTGGCATCCAAGCAAACACCTCAATATAACTTTGCAAAAGTTTTGTTAGTCATTCTTGACCTACCTTTCTTAAATCTACCCAAATTTTGACTATCTTCTTATCAACACCACCAAAGAGCCTCACTTCTTCTTTATTAGATTTGGGCTTTAGTCAATGAAGATTTTCTTGTCGGATATCTAGTAGTATGGAATTAACCATTTGACACTTACCTCCCCCTTTAAGGGCTAATTTTATTTTGCTGGTACCTTCCTAAGGTTTTGTAAGGCTTGCCATGTAGTATCTCTAAGTTATTTACTAATCAACCTGCACCTCCCCTATACCCCATTCTATTGGGAACTTTATTAGCAAATAGAGATGGAAACAATAGCTCCAGCTTGGTTCAACGAATGGTCACCCCAAGATAGCATTATAAGTACAATTTGGCGTAGCCATCATAAGGAATTTAGCATCTAGATTTTCAACTAATGGCTGGGTTCTCAATGTCAATCTTAGAGTCACTATCCCCTCTACTTGTACTTATCCTCCTATGAAACCAACCAGAACCCCTGTGTAAGGTTTATACATGTCCTTAGGAATATTCAAAGCATTAGCAGCATGCAAATATGAAATATCAACAAAATTTCCTGATCAACCAATATCCACTTGATAATGAAGTTGTGTAGTAGGGCCAAAATCACCATCAGGTCATTATGATCCCTGCCAATATCCCTGAAGTTCTCTTCCGTGAAACAAATTAGCTCAAGATGTTCTTTTTTTTCTTTTTCTTTCTATTGCCATGACTACCGTTAAGGGCCTCTTTCTAGTGTTATTGGAAACTCCCCTTGGTAAAACATCCTATGATTGTCTCAACCATTCCCAAGATGGAGCAATATACTCCCACTTGCTTGATCACCCGGGCTGTGGTGAATGCTCTATTTCCTTACTCTTCTTCTTCCCCTCACCCATATGAAACTTTTTATACTTTAAAAGTTGCTTTCACCATATAAGCACTTCAATTTCATCTTTTAAAGCAACACATTCATCTGTAAGTTGTCCATAGCCTCAGTGGAATTTACAGGATTTGGACTTATTCAATAGGGGATACTTTTGTTGCATCAATTAAGGTATTTTTAATAGTTTGATTGCATGAATATCCTATACTATACTATTGATTGGTGCATTCAATAACTCATGCCTATTAAATCGCCCTAGAGGAGGTCTCTATCCTAATATACAGGCATTTCCTAGGAAGATGTATTATCTACCTGTGTTCATTCAATCTGCCACTGAGCAAATTCCACTTCTTCCATGTTGATATGCTTTTTCAAATAAACCAATAGCTACAAAAGAGAGGCAGTGAGCATGTGCCCAGTGAAAGGGAGAAATACCCTAATCGAAGCCCTACGTTGGTCTAATGTATTGCTACCTCTCATTAGGATCCTCGATTTCCATTGCTTATGCATTAAAGTGAGTTAAATACTCCATAGGGGTTTCTTGCTAGCCCTATTGGAAGTTGACTAGAGTAGTTGAAGTCTTACAAGGCACTTTACTAGTTGCAAAGTGCATAGAAAATGTTTTAGCTAATTTTTAAAAGCTATCGATCAATTGCTTAGGCAGGTTAGTGAACCACTATAAGCCAGCTTCTTTTAGGGTAGTGGAGAAGGCTCGAAACATGATAGCATCTGGGGCACCTGACAATAGCATTAATGTATAGAATTCTTTTAAGTGCTCTTGTGGGTCGATTGTACCCTGGTATGGGTCTATATGGATTGGTGGTTTGAAATAGTTAGGTAATGGAGTGGCTATCATAGCCACTAAGAATAGGTGGTTTTCTTATTGGCCAAAGGATAATGGTCTAAAGGTTTGGGTGAAGTCCATGGTGGGGTTTAGTGGGTTATATGGTTCATAGTTATGAGTAACATGATGATGAATATTGGCCATGTGTGGCAAATCAAAAGAAATATTAGGGACCATCAACCCAATTTTGGACCTGGTAGGTTAGCAAAATGAGGTGTATGGATTAGGAGGCAAGTGTATAGTGGTAACTCCTTGCAAAGACACAGTGGGAACTATAGAATGTGGTGGTAAAGGAGGTGGGGAGGCAACTGAAGTTAACATTCTAAAACATGAATGGGTTGAACTACTTAAGCTATGGGTGAGGTGGTTAGATTAGCTTCCCTGAATATAGGGCTTGTAGGATCAGAGGGTGGTAGAGGTTGAGTGGATTGCCCTTAGGAGTGACGAAAAGCACTAAGCTCTTCCTTCAACTGATGAAGCTACTCCACAAGAGCATCCTGCTCCAATTCTACTATAATCCTATGAGCTTCCTCCACCATCTAGTCTCGATAATGATTGTCCCTCAGTCTCTAATGATGGCAATACCCATTAGATGACAAAATGCGTGATGACTATGACTAAGAGTGACAAGAAGTCATAAAATGGCTAGTAAAGCCACAAACAATGCTAAATGAAACTCCCTTAAATATGATGTCACCTGGTGATAAAGACATCGATGAGTGGTAACCTATAAGCATGAAAATGTCAACTGCATACAATGGAAGTGATCTACTAAGCATGCTTCGATGCCTAAGTCAGTATTTGAGTAAAGTTTTGTTAAGTATGTGTAAGATGATCTGAGAAGAGGAATACCTATGGGTATATATAGGTTTTAGATGTGCTAATTAGTGTGTTTCTAGGCAAATGAGTTGTTATCATGTGTCTGCAATGCATTGGTGATATTAGCAAGAATCTCGCTAAATCATTGCTAGTGTCACATTGTTCATGCAGACTTGATCATGCTTTTTGGCATGCATTGGTTGAATGCTTGGTTTCTAAAATTCTTTGATTGATAAGCCTATACCCTAAGCCATTCACCCAAGAAGAGTAATTGATTGGAAAGAGGTAGCTCATGCCAAAATGTTGATTCTTCATTTAGTCTTGGTTGAATGTTTGAAGATCATTGGTTATTTTGGGCTATGTCATGTGCAATTATATTAAGGGTGACAATTTGGGTTCACATGTTAGGTTTGTATCATGTCAAATGATAGTAATAACTTGAATAAAAGTTAAGCACGAACCTAGTTGGAATAATAACCATATTATGTTAGGTTAACCCATTTATTACGTGTGTTGACATGAATAAACCCATCTGTTGTGGGTAAAAATTAGTCTCATAAGACAAGTTAAAGAAGCTAAGTTTGAAATCAAGGATGTTCAGTTCGCTAAGGATGAGAATGTGAGGTCCCAGCTTGTGTATTCAACAAATTACTCTTGCACAAGCTCACCTTGCTACAAGTGGGCTTGTCCTCACTGAGTGAAAGACAATAGCGAGCACAAGGACATAAACTCAAGAAGAAGAGGTATTGCCTAGGGAAAAAGCTCAGCAAGATGCCTAGCAAGATGGAGCTCCAAACAAACTCACGTCAAACCTCAATTCTAATAGATAGGAGGGGGCCTACCCCATAGAAAGTAATCTATGGAAGCTGGATTGCAGAAGATTATACTATCTTGTACATTTAATACTTGACGTAACAGAATTACAACTTGTAATCATTATATGTAACCTCCTTTCTACTATAAAAAGAAGAGGAGAACTCTTGTAGAATAGGCTGAAATAAGCTTAACCAACACTTTGTAAAATTTTTCAAAGATTAATATAAAGTTACCATGGACATAAGGACTGGTGCCACCTGATTTTAGCTGAACCACGTTAAAAATATTGCTCTCCATTGCTCTTCTTCCTCTTCACTATCTCCACTCCTTTTTATTTTCTATTTTAGCTTGCTAGAAAGTAGTTTAGGGTTCAAGAAACAATCACAGTTGACTAGAATTTGACAGAACCAAATTCCATCATCAACATTTTGATGTTAGAAGGAAGGCTCCATCTGCTCTCTGAATCACTTTCCTGATTAGCTACAATGGCAAGAGGAAGAACCACTAGGAGTTCTAACACTTTGGTTATTCAGCCGACAGTCGTTCCTACTACCGTAGCTCGTCCTTAGCCTATTGCTATCCTCAAAATTGAAGAAGTGTAAATGCCTCATTGGCCACTACCGGGGCTTCAGAACATGGTAAGAGAGTTGGCTGAAATCGTTAAAGCACTAGCACAATCGCAAGCACGGGATGCACAAAGGCAAGAAGAAATTGGAGCATAGCTCCAGTAGTTGCATGAAGGAGCTCAGAAAGAAGCTCATAAAAACTATCATGATTAGCATTTTGGGGGCTCGCAACAAGCTGAGAGCTCGGGCCCGGGCCTCTAGTTTGAACCTCAAGATCCAATAATGAGGCAAATCCTCCAAAGGCTTAAACAGCTAGAGGATCACCTCTAATCCCAAAACAATCAACCTTGCCGTGAGGAGGGTTCACCATTCTCTGTGGAAATCAAAATGCAACCTTTTCCACAAAAGCTTAAAGTGCTTATGATCCTACTGTATGATGAAAATAGCGATCCAGTCAACCATTTAGACGCGTTCAATGTCCAAATGGATCTTTAAACAATTAACCCTCTGGTCAAATGCCATGTCTTCCTAGCCACATTAGGAGGTATACCCTAAGCATGATTCAGAAACCTCACGGCTTGAGGTGTCAATAGCTGGAAAGTATGACAAAGGAAATTCATTGATCAATACCAGACACTAAAGAAGCATCTTGCACCTTTTTGTCATCTCACGATTATCATTCAGCGTAAGAATGAATTGTTGAAAGACTATATAGCCAGGTTCAAGCATGAAGCTAACTCTGTAGAAAATCCCTAAGAGGAAAGCATCTTAACGGTAATCTTGGTAGGAATCCACAAAGATAGAAAGCTGTACAAAAGCTTTTACAAGTCCCTGGCTCGAGACCTCGTTGAATTCTATGAGTGAGCTACCAAACAAATCAGATGGGAGGAAACCTTTGGCGTGGAGGAAACCAAGTATAAAGGCAAGGTGGCAAGTGCTCCTCAAGGCAAAAAGATGACGAGGAAAGCCAAAATAGTGGTCCTGGTAGTTGACCCACAATGAAGGGTAGGACCGAGTGACCCTAACCTCATGGTCGCTATGAAAGCTATAGCATTTTGTTAGATGCGCAAGATAGGATTTTTGTAGTAGAATGAGATAGGGAAAACTTTAGGAAACCCAAGCCCCTTTCGACTCCTGGTAAGTTTAGGAATAATAAAGATAAATTTTGTGCCTACCACAATGATGTTGGGCACTAAAGGATGCTATAGAAGATCTCATCAAAAGAGGTCGATTACAAGATTACGTGGTAAACCCATCAGAGCAGCAAGCTCAACAAACTTAGTAAATCACTGATTAAGAGCAAGAGCCATCCAGAAGAACCATATTTTGATCTTGTAATATCATATCAAAGTTAATGATAGTGTTTTGAATTCTTGGCTAATTGTCTCTAGCAAGACGCTATTTAAAAAAGAAGAGCTATTCAATATATATATCAAAATCTAGCATAGCCAAGAGCTCATTGAAGTGTGAAGGCACTATTAAACACTCAAAATCCAGTATAGCCAATAGCTCATTGAGGTGAAGAGGCACTATTAAACACTCAAAATCCAACGTGGCCAAGAGCTCGCTGAGGTATGGAAGCACTATTAAACACTCAAAATCCAATGCAGCCAAGAGCTCGTTGAGGTGTGGAGGAACTATTAAACACTCAAAACCTAGTATGGCCAAGAGCTTGTTGAAGAGCTCCCTGAGGTGCGGAAGTACTATTAAACACTCAAAATCTACCACAGCCAAGAGCTTGCTGAGGTGCAGAGGCACTATTAAACACTCAAAATTTAGCACAAACACTCAAATCCGGCAATGAGTCATGAGCTCACCAAGGGCACGATGATGCAAAAATAAAATTGTTGCAGCCCTCACGCAACCAAGTACCTGTAGCTATCATGCAACCAAATGATTGCAGCTCGTATATGATTTTCTACTAGGCATAGCTTACATGCATCCTGACTAAATATTGCTCATTATAAATTGTGGCAACCAGAAGCCAAGATTTGCTACTAGTTAAAGATATGGCCAATTGGTCAAATAAGCATTTCATTAATTTGCAAGAATGTATATTACAAACAACAAAATACAGAGTATTCAAAATAGTGAAGCAAGCTCATTCATTACAAGGCCTCATTTAAAGAGTTAAATTTATGTCAGAAGGAGGGAAATACAGAAACAAAAGCATAAAGTCTAAAGCTATTGTTGAAAGTAGAAAGCTAGCTATCGAGAGATGAACTCCCACTAGAAGGAAGACTAACAAGCCCGACTACTCCTACTTGCATCCCTCCTCAACCAGTGGTTCCTCTTGACCCAAGCCTAGAGTAATTCAAAAAAGCATCAGGAGTCTGGCTAGCAAGGCTGCAACTCACGGCTAAGCCGTGAGGAAATAATCCAAAATCTGCACATGATCTCCCCTATGGCTAACATAAAGAGCTACTTACAGGGGCCACATGTAGTAAGTTATCCACGCCTTGAAGCCCCATGCAATAGGCCATACATGCCTCAATGCTTCACCAGAAGCCAAGCTAGTGGAAGTATTTAAGGGCTTAACTAATACGTCTATCAGCTCACGAGGAAGCAAGAAGAGCTTCTCAGGCCTTATAAAGTAATTTTGGTTCAAAGAACGACCCAACAGATAAAAGACTGCATTTGATCAAATGGTCCGAAGAAAATTAGATTGCCATGCCAACGGCTAAAAGGTAAGGCCAGAAAAAGAAGCATGGCCAAAGTTAGATGAAGTGAAAGATTGAAATGTTAACATAGTAGGGCAAGGACTTTGACTAAAATAGCAAAAATCATAACTCCCAGTTTGCAAAATGAATTAAGAGTTGTGGGGCTTATGTTGTCTCACAAGACAAACTGAAGAAGCTAAGTTCAAAATGAAGGATGTTTGATTCACTGAGGATGAGAACGTGAGGTCCCAGCTCATGTATTTGACAAATTGCTTGTGCACAAGCTCACCTCATTACAAGTAGGCTCATCCTTGCTGAGCAAAAGACAACAATGAGCTTGAGGACATAAACTCACAATGAAGAGGTATTACCTAGGGTAGAAGCTCAGTGAGATGCCCAGCAGGATGGAGCTCTAGACAGACTGACGTCAAACCTTAATTCTAGCAGATAGCAGGGGGCCCACCTCGCAGAAAGTAATTTGTAGAAGGCAGATTGCAAAAGATTATACTGTTTTGTACATTTAATACTTAATGTAACAAAATTACAACTTGTAATCATTATGTGTAACCTCCCTTCTGCTATAAAAAGAGGAGGAGAACTCTTGTAGAATAGGCTGAAATAAGCTTAGCCAGCACTCTATAAAATTTTCCAAAGATTAAAACAAAGCTACCATGGATGTAAGGACCAGTACCGCCCAATTTTAGGCTAACCACGTTAAAAATATTGCTCTTTATTGCTCTTCTTCCTCTCCATCATCTCTACTCCTCTTCATTTTCTTATTTTGGCTTGCCAGAAAGCAATTTGGGATTCAAGAATTGATCACAGTTGACCGAAATTTGGCAGAACCAAATTCCACCATCAACATCGTCTAACTCGTTTAATAACTTCAATTAATAAAATTTATATTATTGGCCCACTTATAAAATTTAATTACTTATTATGTTTTGCTAAAAGCATTTTAATAGTTGATTATATACGTTATTGAATTTTTTATTGTCATTTTACTGAAACTTTAATTTTATTTTTTATTATATATGGTTACTTATAATTTAGCTGTTAATTATTTATCAATTAATATTTTTAAAATTTTAATATAAGTTGTTAAACAAGTTATCATGTCAACCTATTTAGTTTTGAACCAAGCCAAACCTAACCTATTTATTATTCATATTAAGTGGGTTGATTAATTTATAATCTAAATTAATATAAAGTGTCTCATGTTCGTGTCAAATTATCTTATTATGTCAAAAATTATCACCCTTAAATTATATAAGAACTAGTGATCTAATGGTTAGATTGTTGTAAATTAGGTATAAGTTAAATTGATTTCAATTTCATCAAAAATGAATAGAAATAAGAACATTTCAATGTTAATCAAGAGTTTAGGAAGTAAAGTCAGGAATTTTAGAATTTAAAGATATAAGCTAAGATGACCCTCAAAAAATATTTTTAAGAGAAACTATATGTTAAAAAAGAAGGTGTTGGTGTCCTTAGAAAAAGTCATTATTTTTTAGTGCAAATTTAGATAGTGTTGACAGTGAAATCTAGTTCTGCCAAACTCCCATCAACTGAGATGAGTTCTTATGCCCCAAACTACTTTTTGATGCAAAAAAATGAGAGATGAAGATGAAGAAGAGCAATGGGAGATACTGTTTTAATATAGTTCGGCTAAATCTGGATGGTACCAAACCTTACATCCACGGCTGAGTTTCTATTAATCTAAAGGAAAATTTATAGAGTTTTGGCTTAGTTGTTTTAGCCTTCTTTACTGTGATATCCTTCCTTCTATTTATAAAGGAGAGGAGGTTACATATGTAATTTTACAAGTTACAAAATCATTACAAACATTAAATGCACAAGACAGTATAATCTCCTATAATCTAACTTCTGTAGGTTACTTTCTATGAGGTGAGCCCTTCCTGTCTGCTAGATTTGAGGCTTGACGTGAGCCTATTTAGAGCTCCATCATGTTGGGCATCTCGTTGAGCTTCTTGCCTAGGCAGAGCCTCTTCTTCGTGAGTTTATGTCCTCATGCTCACTGCTATCTTTCATTTAGCGAGGACAAGCCCACTTGTAGTAAGGTGAGCTTCGCTCTTGGTGGGGTGAGCTCTAGTGAGCTATTTTTAGCTTCAGGCTTCAACCTTTGTGATTAGTGAGGTGGTGCATTTCTAACGAGTTGAGCTAGTTCTTGGTCTTTGTTAGGCTTCCACCTTTTTATTACTTGAGATCAGATTTCGCCTATAACATAAGCCCCTAACTTTTAGTTCACTTTGCAGACTGGGATTTGTAATAAGTTTGACATATCTTTCTTTCCCTAATTATCGTGTAGTCAAAGTCTCTGACCACTTCATTTTCCCAGGCCATGTGTTAAACTGCTATTAACTCATTAGCCTCATCTTTCTCCAAGGCATTTAATGAAAGTGGTTAGGAGTTCCTTCTGGACTCTTTAGTGAGACCAGGCTAGTGTATTTAAAGTGGAGAAAAATCTTTTTTTCCTCTTCATTGTGTTACTATGATGAATTCCTTAGATGAGGCCGCTATTCTTTTAACGGTGTGCCTTCCTAGTGAGGCATGCATGGTCTGCTACATAGTGAGCCTTGTCAGGCAATGCTTCTCTGATTGTGTTGAAGGATTCATTTTCTCGGGCAACCCTAGTAGGTCTCTCTAGACTTCTTAGAGTTAAGGATGAAGTTGAGGAGAAGTTTGCTAAGGGGCTGGAAGAAGAAAGTTGGGGACTTAAAGTGAGCTCCTTAATCCTATTAGGTGACAAGGGCTTAGCCTCTGGCAACCAGCTTTCTAGTTTTGCTCCTCGTGCACCAATCATCCTTCCTAAGGGTATTAGCGATAGGTTTCTTTGACTTGTATTTTGACTCTTTTTGTTGTGAATGTACCTTGTTGAGGCTGTTCAATGAATGAAATTTCCTTCTTTTTATTCAAGTATTTTGGTTGTTCATCCTATAACTCTCAAATGATGAGCATTAGTTTCAAATAAAAATAATGAAGTAATTAAATGGCCAATAGGAAACATTCCTTTATAGAAAGATAAATTTGAGCGAAGTATATTGAATGTAATAGATCGTGTGACATTAAGGCATCTGCTACGAAACTTTGATCACATGAGAGCTGTGAAACTTTGATAGAATGAAAGCTGTGAAATTTTGATCTCATGAGAGCTACAAAACTTTGATCACATGCATACAGTAACTAAGAAAGTTGCTCATATGCATGGCAAGATTGTTGCGTGCAAGCGGTGGCAAAGAAAGTGGCTCACATGCACGAGCTTTAAATTATACACATGCAGTGGCTAAGAAAGTGGCTTGCATGTTTGATAAGGTCGCAATGTACGGTGGCTGAGAAAGTGGCTCGGACATGTGGTAAGATCGCTGCGCACACACGGTGGCTAAGAAAGTTGCTCGTATGCATGAACTTAAAGTTGCATGCACACAATGGCTAAGAAAGTGGCTCATATGCATAGTAAGGTTGCAATATACAGTGGCTAAGAAAGTGACTGGTATGTGCAATAAGATCGCTGCATGCACATTATGGTTAAGAAAGTTGCTCGTACGCATGAGCATGCACACAGTGGCTAAGAAAGTGGCTCGTATGCATGACTGACAATGGTGCGCATACGGTGGCTAAGAAAATAGCTCGTATATGCGCAGTAAGGTCACAACATACAGTGGCTAAGAAAGTGGCTCATATGTGTGATAAGATCACTACGTGCACACGGTAGCTAAGAAAGTTGCTCGTATACACGAGCTTAAAGTTGCATGCACACGCTGGCTAAGAAAGTGGCTCATATGCATGATTGATGATGATGTGCATACGATGGCTAAGAAAGTGGCTTGTATGCATAGTAAGGTCGTAATGTACGGTAGCTAAGAAAGTGGCTCGTATATGCGGTAAGATCATTACACACACAGTGGTTAAGAAAGTTGCTCATATGCACGAGCTGGAGGGTGCATGCATATGGTGGCTAAGAAAGTGGCTCATATGCACGACTTGAAAGTTACATGCATGCAGTGGCTAAGAAAGTGGCTCGCATGCATGGTGGATAGCGCATATAATACTTTTACTAAGACTGCTCAAAAGTTATGTACATGGATTGGACTGCCCATATTTTCCTTATTACAAGTTCAATATTTGGTTCTTACTACGGTTGCTTTTGTTTGCTTGGAATCCCGTCATAAGTGCTGGGAGGATCGTTGCCTCACAAGTAGCAATACGTAATCCTTTAATCGACCCCTTCTGATTAGGTCTTCAATTGCATATTTAAGGGCACGGTAGTCTAAAGTATTATGTCCCACTTCATTATGATAAGTGCAAAATTTATTCGTATTTCTATTCACATAAGGAGTTCTTAGGGGAGTAAGAGTCCCAAAATCTTCTTGACCTCTCTCCACCGTAAATATCCTATCTGAAGTGTCTGATTGGACGCTGTAGTGCTCGTAGGCGCCTGTAGGCTGAGGTCGCTCACCCTTGCTCCTCTTAGCGGGTCAAAATTGGGGTTGTCTTTTACATCTCCTCATTTGCCTTTTTTCTTGTTTCAATCATAACAGCTCGTTTCAGGCTTTCTCGAATTGAAAGTCTCCTCCTACTTGATTTGCTTAGTGGCTCATTCATAGAAGTCACTCAGATCATCCATAAGAGACTTGTAAATATCCTTGTACAATTCCCCATCTTTGTGCAGGCCCGTAGAGACAACCGTCAGGATGCATTCGTCTGAAGGGTTATCAACATTGTTAACCTCATGCTTAAACCAAGTGATGTAGTTCTTTAGTGACTCATCTTTTCGCTAGAAAATCATGACGAGGTGGCATGGTGGTGCAAGTTGTCTCTTCAACGCTCGATATTGATTAATAAACTTCTCTTGGCATTCCCCCAGCTGCCAATGCTACGAGTAGGAAGACTTCTAAACCATGTCTGAGGTAAGCCCCCCAGTGTGGTGGGGAAGACATGGCATTTCACTAAGGGATCAGTTGTCTGGAAGTCCATCTGAATGTTGAATGTGTCCAAATATTCAAAAGGATCAATATCTTTGTTATACAACGGGATTGCTGGGATTTTGAGTTTAAGAGGGAGGGGATGCGTCTCAACCTCTTCAGAGAATTGTGACCTCCCCTCATAACAAGCTTGGTTACTTGGGCCTCAGAAACGTTCTTTGAATTGCTTCATCTTTTAGAACAATTCTTCCATCAATAGATCCCGTGCCCTGGATTATTAGTCAGAAGATTGTTGGCTCCTTTAATCCCCTTGGTCACGAGAATAGTGGCCTGGGGAGCGCTCTGGGTTAGCTCTGCCCAAACACCTAACTTGTTGGTGGGGATGGACATTCCAAGGTATGATGACTTCAGCCTGCCCTTGAACGCCCTAGGGTTGCGCTTGCACTAGCATAGTAACTACTTTAGTAAGTTCTCCTATCATATTTTCTAGCTTCCCCTGTTGCTGAAGCCAGGCTTGAGTTCCGTTAACGCCATTGACAATAGGAGCAGTGGAGGAGTCTGTTATGGATACATGGCCCTCAGATTGTCGAGCCAAGGTGTTTGAAGTCTTGATGGTTGTTCCCCTCGCCATTGTAACTAAACAGAGCGGTGATTTAGAAAGCAAATGGGGACCCTCCTTCTAGCACCAAAATGTTGATGGTGGAATCTGGTTATGCTAAACTGTTGTCAACTAAGATGAGTTCTTGTGCCCCAAATTACTTTTTGATGCAAGAAACTAGAGATGAAAATGATGGAGAGGAAGAAAAGCAATGAGAGACAGTGTTTTAATGTAGTTTGGCTAAATCTGAATAGTACCGGACCCTACGTGCATGACAGAGTTTCTATTAATCTGAAGGAAAATTTATAGAGTTTTGTCTTAGCTGTTTCAGCCTCCTTTATCGTGATCTCCTTCCTTCTATTTATAGAGGAGAAGAGGTTACAAATGTAATTTTATAAGTTACAAAATCATTACAAATATTAAATGCACAAAACAGTATAATTTCCTACAATCTGGCTTTTGTAGGTTACTTTCTGCAGGATAGGCCCCTCCTATCTGTTAGATTTAAGGCTTGACGTGAGCCTATCTGGAACTCCATCTCGCTGGGCATCTTGCTGAGCTTCTTGCCTAGGCAGAGCCTTTTTTTCATGAGTTTATGTCCTCGTGCTCGTTGCTATCTTTCGTTTAACGAGGATGAGCCCGCTTGTAGCAAGATGAGCTTCGCTCTTGGCGAGGTGAGCTGTAGCGAGCTGTTTCTGGCTTCGGGCTTCGACCTCAAAATTAGCAAGATGGTGCGTTTCTAATGAGTTGAGCTAGTTCTCAGTCTTCGTTGGGCTTTCGCCTTTCTATTACTTGAGACCAAATTTTGCATATAATAGATAGGTCTGTTAAAAGTGGTAGATATTTGTGGCAGGCAACATCATTAGAAAAAAAAAAAAAGAATTACTTAGAAAGTATCTGCTAGATACGCAAATGCTGGAAATCGTTTCTATATGGCATTAACAATGTCACCTGAAAAAGGAATTTTCATTTACAAGAAATATCACGGATGACACCAATTGTTTCCTTTAACTTTTTTGTGAGGTAAATTACAAAATTATTATATAAGTAATAATATAACAAATTAATAGTAACGACAACCACTGACTCTGCATCCAAGTTTCTACGTAAATTGATGGTGGTTGGATTTTATCCCATTCAACCTTGAAAATTTAAAATTGAAAGCCTTAAAGTATATTTTAATTTAAAATTATCACAAATTCTCCTCTTAATTAATAATTTTATTTAATTGTATGATTTTTCATGAATTTTTTAAACAAGGAGTATATTATCATTAGATATTGATTTATCACATCATTTTTTAATATAAATTTTTGCATTAAATAAATTATAGAAATTATATAAATTTTAATTAAATATATAAAAATTAACTTAAAATTATGCAAAAAAATAATGTAATAAATCAATATCCAATAATATTTGATTCTTATTTAAAAGTATAAAAAATTAGTTTATTAAATAAATCAAATAATAAGTAAATAATAGATGTTAATAATAAGATTTTGTATAATTCAAAACTCTAATTTCAAAATTCTAAAATTAGTGAAAACAAAATCCACCCTCTCAAAACTTTGGAGAATTTTTTGCATTTTCCTCGTTCATCAACTCAAATCCCTTTAATAATATCTTTTTAGAACAATGCTATATGTATAAAGACTAACCAAATTCAGGTCCAAAAAGGTCCATTCGATATATAAAGACGACCCAGAAAAGTATTATTTGCAAAGAATTGTTTTTCTTTTCATACATATATAGTCAATAGCATAGCCTTTTCAAGAGAAAAGTCCGCTACTAACATTTGCTTTTGGAAGTAGGTATACCAGCAAAAAATGATACCACTGTTTAAATAGAAAATTATACTGACCCTTGTGTGTGTAAATATATATATATATATATATATATATGAAAATTACATTAACCTTCAATCCAGTTTGAAATCACAAAAGTTACATTAGCCTTTTATCTAGTTTGAAATCTTACATTTTATTCCAATGAAACATATTTCATTAG
>JANHAO010000997.1:0-35647 GCA_026873985.1 Saraca asoca
ATTCTGCTAACATTGAATCTCTTAATCACAAGAATTCATTATTTGAATATAACTCAATTGATAAACAAACAAAGATTGTATACTATGTCTCCAACGAGATAGGAGCAAGATCTGATTTGAATTTCGCATTTTAATTTGCCTACCACTTTTAAATCTTTATATTACTTAAAGGAACCTGACAGATGGCAAGTATCAAACCTTGAGATTGTCTTTTACAAATTGAAACCTTGGCATGAGATAAAGATAGGAAAATGGAATGGCTTGACCTTCCCATAATAGGCTATCCATTTGGGAAGGGTTAGCTACTTGTTGAGATGATGGACCCTTTGTGAAATATGCAATGAGAGCAAGGCTCTGCCTTGAATTTGTGACTTAATTTAGTGGATGCAGGGTTAGTGGACTCTTAGTAAGATACACGACTCAAATAGGGCTCTACATTAAAGTCAAAATTTGATTTAAATGATACAGGGTTGGTGGACTTTTTGTAAGATATGTGATGGGAGCTAGGCTTCGCATTAAAGTCACAATTTGATCTTATATGATAAACACTTTATTTTACCAATGGATGAGAGCTTGATATGATATGATTACTGATGTATTTGAGCATTTAGCTAATATAATTATTGATATGTGGTTTTGCCAGTGTAATTGGAGATAAGAATGATAAGATTTCTAGTGTGTTATGCCTTGGCATAGAGATAATTCTAATGATTCATGCATCCTTGCCCATGGCATGATTGATAAATATATGATATCAGATGGTTCGTGAAAATATATAGGGCATCTTTTACCTTTTGATAACTAATTGATTTTGAGAATACTACTATCTTCTTTTCACTAGCACATAGCACCATGTGTCAAAAGGACATAGTCATGGAGGAACAAATCCTAAAACTTAAACCTTTAAAATCCCAAAATGTAAACTCAACTTTAAACTATAAAAATAGAAACACTAAAACATACACCTCTAAAATAGTATCCCTAAAATCCAATAATACATCTTAAACCCCTAAAATCTAAACCTAAAACCCTAATTCATAAAATCAAACCACAAACCCCTAAAACACTATACCCTAACCCATAAAATCCTAAAAACCTAACCTCAAAATCCTAAACCATAAAACTATAAACACTAAACCCTAAAACCCTAAAAATCTAAACATTAAACCCTAAAACCCTAAATCCCAATTCCTAAGCTGTCAAAAATCATAAACCTTAAACCTTAAAACATAATCTTTGAATCCCTAAAACCTTATACCCATAAAACCCTAAAATGATAAACCTTAAACTAATATAGAGAACTAAAACTCTAAACACTAGATTAGTTTAGGATTTAGAAAATATAAATTTTTATTGAAAGTTATTTGTTTTACTTCCCTAAATTAGTTATGGTTTAAGATATAAAAAATACACATTTGTATTTAGGGTTTAGAATACATAATTTTTGTCATCATTTTAGTTAGAAAATACACATTTATTGTTAGGATTTACAAAATCATATTTGTTTTAAATTTAAATATAATTATGATTTTAATTGTTAAATCTCCATTTGTTTTAGTTTTAATTTAAAATATGATTGTAATTGTTAATTAATTAATTAATTAATTTTAGTTTGTAGAATTTACTCATTTATTTTTTTCCATTTGTAAGTTATATTTCTCATTTATTTATTTTTAGGTGGCTAAATTCAATGGATAATTAATTTGTAAATTTATTTGTTAGGATTTACAAAATATATTAAATGTTTGGCAAGGTACTTGAATTTGTTGTCTACTACATGGTCTACCATCGATCATATCCACACCTCTCTATCTTAAACTATAAGCTAATCTTAGGAACAAAAAATAAATAAATGCTGACAAAATTTTGTATTTTTAAAATCTTAAATTAAGTACGTGAATGACATAAATTATTTTATAAATGAACTAAAATTTACAATTGAATGCAAAATTAAACCATAAGCATTATTTTCACTTTATTGACCTTATTGTCTAAGACCACTTGGTCAATTTGAATTGAGCTTGTTGTCTTAGGTAGCTAGGTCAGTGTTCACAAGGCAAAAAAATGTAAAAAATGGTGATGTAGCAAAAATAGGAGCATATTGGGAATTAATTTGACAATTGGGGCATAGTGGGAAATAAAAAGTCCACTAGAGACAATATGGTCAATAAGCCTAGTATGGAACATTAATAATAACTTATCCTTAGAATGAGAAGAAATCTAAGAGTGTTTTTGATTTTTTGTCTATGATTTTAATACACACGATTGATGTAGTGTGATTTTTGGACAAGTGGAGCAACCATGAGAAAGTAGAGTTCAAAAAAGTCCTTTTTCCTTATAATCAAATAACCATGACTTCCAAATTTAATGCCACAGTATTGATTATTGACTAAATCTAAAGTTCCCCTTTTTTTTTAAGTTGTTTTGAAGTTTGGATTTTTCATGAGATTATCTTTAACCTATTATTTAAATCAAACACAATAATGCTAGTTGCACTTTTATTTATACTAGAGTGTTTATTTGGCACACACATAATATAGCTCAAAGAGAAAAATGTAGATTATCACCACCAACTATAGTTACCAATTTTGGTAGGCATTAGTCATATGTATTGCACATGATTTTTTTTTTTTAAACGTGTCTATCTATTATTGACTAATTTTTTTGATATGGACTTTATTTCCATGTCAACATTTTCTTATGCTAGTTATTTGATGTTAACATTTTATCATTTTACTAAGGAAACCTTAACCCTAAGTTGAATTGAGAACTTCCAACATTCTACTTCATCCTATCGGACACTAAGCTTCAATGTGGCAAGATTTACTTCTTCAAGCCAGTCCTTTCTACATAAAAGTTTGAAAAGAATTAATCAAGATCATTAGGAAGATAAAAAAGGAAGGAATGGAGGAAGGTTAGATCTTGTGATTTCTTTCGGTGGGCTAATGATTGCAATGGATTGGACAATGAACTGGATGTACTCTGCTTAGCTATAGAGCACATAAACTAAATGGGTAGTTCTCATGTTGTTCAATTTCATACTAGGATTATAATTTTCAGAAAGACTTAAGTTTTTTCATTATTCCTATAGAATTAAGATGAAGTTTTTTTTTATTAAATGGTAGAGATGTGAAGAAGATGACATGTCTGTACTTGAAAACCTAATTGAACTATGGCCAGAGATGTGAAGACTTTGGCTAGCACAAACCCTTGCTCCTGTTTTTCAAGTTTTTATAGTATAGCTCTTGATGTCAAACACAATAAATATAAAAACTCAAAATAACAAAAATTCATCTTTGACAACTTTTTTGAGCTTAGTAAGCATTAATGGAAGTTTAAAAAATATATAAAAAAATTAATCATAGTAATGGAGATAAGAATTGATTTGGATCTCATTAATATTAAAGGGTGTCCATAATCTGCTCATTCTTCATTTCTCTTCAACTTTTGAACATTTTTAGATTTCATAGCACTTTCTTCAGTTGAATCTCCCTTTTTATTTTTGGAACCATTTTTTTGTCCTAATTTGAAATTGTCTTTCTTTCTGAATTGCATTTTCTTCTCTATTTTGTTCATTGCTATTCCTTCACTGTATTTTTCTTTGGTCTTTAATGGTGAGCCTTATAGCCTATTGGCCAAAGACAAAGATCTATTGATGAATTGGCATTAATATGACATGGAATTAATGGAATAAGGGCAATGTTGATATAGATCTAATGGAATAAGGGAAATGCTAAGATGGATTTAAGAGGACAACTAAGAAATTTCAACCAATAAGAAATAGCCATGTGTAAAAAAAAAAATACATGTATTGCACATGACTAATAGAAAATGTTAGAATATGGATGTGGAGGTAGTTTCAAAGTTTTGCATAGTTGCTAGCTTTTTTTTTTTTATACCTATTTCCATAGTTGATAGAGATAATTTGCATTTTCCCCTAGTTTACATGGCTATAACTAATTTGATTCACTTTATGATATATCTCTATTATTTACACTTTTGTATATAGAATTAAATGTTTGTAGCAACTTTTCAAAAAAAAAAGAAATAAACTTTGGAATTTGCTTGTTGAGGGGATTTATACTTCTTTAATTGCTCTCCAATGACATTGTGCCATGTAGTATGAGCCTTACAATCAAGAAATTCTAGATTAGAACTAAAAACTATTAGACAATATCACGTAGTAATTATTAAGAGATAATATCATCACCAAGTTAGTAAGGATTATCTTCATCAAGTTAAAGGATAATATCATGGAATGATTATCATATTAGACGGTAATATAATAGAGTGATTATCAAATTAGAAGATAATAAAGTGATTATCAAATCAATAGAGGTTCTCCTAGTCATTTTAGAAAAAGATTATTTGTTTTATTCTTTGTATAGATTTTTCTCTTTAATTCTTTCTTTTCTTTTAAGAATTTCATATGTATATAATTGTAACTCAGATTTTGATTATTGGCATAAGAGTATGTCGATTATAAATCCTCTAATTCCTTTAATACAAAGAGTAAAACTCCTTTAGACTAATTTTCAAATTCTACTCATCCACGTGTAAGAAATAGTCGTGTAACATCTCAAATTTTTTGAAACCCATTTTGTCAATAAAATGGCTTCTTAGAAAAATTCAAAAAGAGAAATTCAAATTTTTTTTGGAACTTTAAAATTATAAATTTCAAGTAATAGGAAAATAGAAATAGTAGAAATTGATTATATGAATTTTAGAAATTCTTAGGAGATCAAAGAGTTGATTAAGAATGTTCAAGGAACAAAATTATAATTTTGAAAATTTTTATTTTTGAAAAACTTTAGAAAATTTAAAATAAGGGTTATGGATATCAAAAAAGTATAAAATCATATTCATTATAAAGGTGTTTAATTTAATTAATTTGCATTAAAATTTCACGATGTGTTAAATTTGAGTTCAAAATAAAAGAAATAAAGAAAAAGAAAATGGTCAATTTGTAGTTATTAGGAAAAGTTGCCCGACTTTTTCATTTTACCCCTCATTGGTTGACTTCACTCTCTTCTTTAAGAGCTAGCTAAATTGCAAGACTATGCAATCTTGTTTCTTTAACTTCTTCTACAAGTTTTCACTCTTTCTACAGTGTTTTCTCTCTCTCTCTTCAAGTGAGTTCTTTATCTTGCTTGTTGTTATCTCAAATTTTTATTGTTGAATCTTCTCTTCTTTCTCTTTATTTTGGCATTAAAATTATATTAATTCACTGAGTATAACTTAAGTTATGAATTCTCAAATCTGGTAAATATAACTTTATTCATGATATAGGAATAATAATTTATCATATACGATTAATTAACGAGAAAAATCTATGGAAAAGGATTAGAAGCTAATATGCCCTTATTTTTTATTTTAAAAAGCATAGAAGATTTTGGTGAAACAGTTATAGTTTCTTGTGTTATTGCTATTAAGGTGAGTGATATTTACCATTCTTATAAATTTTGACATGATTTTTGCTTGAGATCGGTTAATTTGTGGTGCATGTTAGTAAAAATAATAGGCTTTGAGATGATATGATAAAACCTAATGATTAAGTGGATTGCTAGAATGCTAATGAATATGATGTTAAAATAGCCGAGTTTATGTTTGCTTATGCATCAAAAAACATAGGATAATAAGATCCTATAGTGTGTCTTGTGTTAGAAATGGCTTCCCCTATTTTCTACTATTAATATGCAAAATCTGCTCATGTAAGTCAAATTGTACAATTTTGAACTAAACTCATGATCATGCTCTCAAAAACCCAATAGTTTTTCTTAACTGATTTGAATTGAATTTTGAACTAGAGTTTCATGAGTTAAGTCGAACAACCTTGCTCTATTTTTTTTATTTTAATCATGTTTGAAATGAGACTTCCTAAAAGTTTTCAAAAATTGACAAGCAAATTCACATTTCTAACTACATTTCCTAAGTCGAATCAAGCTTTTAACAAATAAGTTTTTTTTAATTCTAATCATGTTCATGCTCGTCTTTCTTTAGTGATTCTAGTTATGGTTCTGATCATACTTTTAGCAAAAAAAATTTCAATTTATTTAGTTCCATTTTCCCTTACTTGAAACTACATTTTATTTCTTTGATTCAAAACCATAGAATGTCCAGTCAAACATATATGGAAAATGTAATATTCGAAGAGAGTGGTTTATAAACTAACTTTAATGAATACAATGGATATAAATACAATCATTTCTAAATAATAAGTTTAGGAGAGAATGCAAATATGAGTTGAGAAAGCATTGTAATGGTCATAAATGTCTATGATTGTGAAAAGGTGATATTGTGAAGTTATGATTGTTGAAATTATAATCACTATGATGAATGAGTATATAATGCAAATCTTGATTATGTATGTGAGACATGAAATGATATACAATGTTATGAATGATGATAAAATATGTTGATATAAAGGTGATGAGATATTTATTAGAAGAATGGAATGATTGAATACTTGGCAACCTTTAAGGCTTGATATGAGAATGATGGGTTATGATGGGAAAATATGAATAAGATCTTAGATCTATGCATTCCAATATGGCGGAGGGCTATAAGATAGGTGTTAGAGGAAAAAGACTGGGTTTGTGCAGGATAAAGCAAGATGGAGTAACAAAGAGGGTTATAATTGAAATATAATGTACATAGTGTGATTGATATTGTTGTTGCATGAAACGTTGAGATGTGATATCATGAAATTGATATACATGAAGAATTGGAAATGTTGACATATAGCTATGAGAGCCAAAATTGGCCTAGAGTGGTCTAATGTGCTGAAAAATGCATGATGTGAATGATCTCAGTGGTAAGCCTTTGAATACCTTATAATCCTTTATAGAAATGATATAAATACTAGCAATTTGTTGATGGTAAGTGTACATGTACATGAATGTATGACTTTTGTTGTGTGATGAATTTATATATTTGGTACACATCTATCTCACTGAGCCCTAAATTCATTATTTTATGAATTATTTTTCAGATACTCAAGAATTAATGGTCAATCTCCTACTAAAGAGTAAGATGGATAATCAATCAATGGAAATCACAACTGATACTTGCACCATTACAATCGATAGTCCATTAGGAGTATATGAAATTAAGATACATTATATCATAATTTGAAACTTGGTAGGATGTGAAATGTTACATGAGGTAGAGATCATCCTTCTATAACCCCCTAATGTACTGTTAATGATGACTATGGGTTAGTTTGATCCCTAGAGGACCTATAATACACTTACTTTTTGATCATCTTTTGAAAATATATATAACTTAGCCATTGAGTCCTTAGGGTAGAGTTAGTCTAACCTATACATTTGGATCCATATGTGTTATAGGTTAAACTAACTTTAATTGGTTTCATCCCTAAAAAAACTTGAGGTATTGTAGAAGAATGTTTAGAAAAGTTAGCCAGGGAGATATAGATGTATTTTGAACGATTTGTGTAAAAGTAGAACTTAAGTGTCAAAGAGTGATATGCCTTAATAGGCAATAGCTCTATACATTATGTAGGACTCAATTTGTATATATATATATATATATATTAGCAATTTGTGATCATGTGCATTCCCTTTTCTTTATTATCCATTCAATTTGAACCATTAAAAGATAATGAAATTTAGCAAGTTATGAATAAAATGAATTGATAGAATTGAAATACAAGTTGGTGATTATCAATGAAAGGATTGATATTCATGCTACTCATGGCCAGATGTCAGGATCATGACAAAGTTGGTATTAGAGTATGATCTAGGTTTGTGAGTATAGGCCTACATGTAGATTGTCTAGAGTTGTCTTGTGGTGGTAGTTTCATCAAATGTTAACAGGAACAATACTAGTAACACATGTGCACCCAGGAGCATGTCTTGTTGATATTATTCCCATTGACCTGGTGAAATATGTGTTCATATCAATAGAATCAAAGTAGAACTATTGTGTGTCTTGTGTATTTGATTAACTTTGTGATGTAGATTATTGTGAAAACTAAAAGGCAAGAAGGCCTAGAACTCAAGTATGATTAGGGGAGATCATTTATTGGATGAGATAGTCCTCACTGAGAAGTCAGTGAGAATCCAGAAGTTCCCTAGTAGGCGGAGAACTTCGTTCAGTAGGCAATGAATCACTTAGTGCATACATTAACTCAGAACCAAAATTAAGATCAAAATAAAGGGCCTAATAAAAATAGGCAAAATGAAATAGACCAAATTTCTCTTGCTAGAAATGAGTAAGGAGAATAATTGGCAACTGTTCATAAGTTCCTAAAATTGAAGCCACCCTAATAGGCAGGAACCGATTCTTCTATAGACGCATATTAGTTTCTGGATCACAAAGATATGGTAGAATGTTATATTGTCCTAAACCTTTATTAATAAAACTGGTAAGATATTAGTTAGATAACATTTTTGGTACGTTAAAGCTATTGAGAGGTGGACTACTAATACAAGACCTTTAACTTGGACAATGTTCCAAGAGATTTTCATTGATTGATTCCTTCCCTTTAGTGTTAGTTATGAAAATTCTAGAAGGTTTGAAAATTTGTGGCAGAAAAACTTGTTTGTAACTGAATATGATGCTCAGTTCACATGACTTTCTTAATATGCTACTCATTTGATTCCAAACAAAGCCAGAAAGGTTGAAAGATTTGTGCAAGGGCTTCACGATTACTATTTTGATTGTGTTAAAATTGATCTAAATACAACATATCAATAAACTGTGAACTAGGCCTTGTGGGTAGAAATGAGATAAAAAAAGCATCATGAAAGGGAAATGTTCTTTGGGAGCAAGAAAAGGGTTCAAACTAAGGGAATTAATGTGGCATTAAGTGAAAAAAACAACTTATGCTCATGGGAATCCCCTAGTGGTTGGAAATGAAATTTTGTTGAATCATCACATTCATAGAATACACTTATATTAAGAAATATAAAAGGTCAATTTATTTTGACTGCTTTTGTTCCATTCTATGGAAGAGGTATACCTTAGAATCAAGAAAACTCAAATGCTAACACACCATAATGTAGAATTTGCAACACACACCATTATGATCCCTGTGGAAAGAATTTAATTAGATGTTTTCGATGTGGTCAACCTAAGCACAGGGCTGGAGAATGCCCTATGAAAATAAATACCTTAGAACATAGTGCAAATTACTAGTTTAGACCCTTGAATTAACTGACAACACCTTTTACAACTTCAGCGAGAATGTTAATAGTATCTAACAAAAGCGAAGGGTAAAGTAATCATAGAAGGAATTATAATAAAGCCATGACACCAGATAGGAAGCTCAAGCATCTAACATTGTAGTCTTAGGTATTTTGGTAGTGCATAATTTACAAGCTTGAGTATTGTTCGATCTTGGTGTTACTCATTCCTTTATTATAAAGAAATTTACTAGTTTGTTAAATGAATTTGGTGAATTAATGGAAACACCATTAGTAGTAATGATTTCTATTGGCAAGATTTTACTAGCTGATTGGATATCTAAGGGTGTGCCATGATGATAAGAGACAAGTAGGTATCTACTAACCTAGTTATGTTAGATATGGTAGATTATGATATAATCCTTGGTATGGATTGGCTTTCTTAGCACCATGCATGCATGAATTGCTTCAAAAAGAAAGTTACATTTCACATAGATAAATCCATTCCTATAACTTTTCAAGGAGAATAGATAGTTAAGATAGTTGGATTAATCTCAAATGTGCAAGCCTAGAAACTTTTGAATAAAGGATCTACAACTGATTTAGCTATGGTACAAGATTTAGATGATGTAGCTTCAAACTTGAATGTAGTCTCAATAATATGAGAGTTTCTTGATATGTTTCTTGATGAGTTACGTGGACTACCATCGGATTGGGAAATTGAATTTACTATTGATCTAATGCCTAGCAGAGAGCCTATATCTTTTCCTCCACATTGAATGGTGCCAATGGAATTGTAGGAGTTGAAAACACAATTACAAGTGTTGCTGGACAAAGGTTTTATTCATCTAAATGTGTCACTATGGGGAACACCTATATTGTTTGTGAAAAAAAAGGATGGATCATTAAGATTATGTATTAAATATTACCAATTGAATAGAGTGATCATAAAAAATAAATATTGCCTGATTTTTATTGACAACTAGTTTAATCAATTGCAATGGGTGAAATATTTCTTGAAAATAGACTTGAGGTCAGGATATCATCAGTTTAAGATTCATGAATATGTGCCTAAAACTACCTTTTGTACACAATATGGACATTATGAATTCCTTGTAATGTCATTTGGATTGACAAAAGCCTTAGCTACTTTTATGGATCTCATGAACTAAGTGTTTAAACCATTTTTGGATAAATTTGTGATTGTATTTATTGATGATATCATGGTTTACTCCAAGAGTGAAGAAGAGCATGCTCAACACCTATGAATAATGTTTGAAATGCTATAAGAGCATAACTTTATGCCAAGTTCTCTAAATATGAATTCTAGATGACTAATGTTTGATTTCTTGGACATATTGTGTCGTAAGAAGGACTACAAGTAGATCCTTAAAAGATAAAAGTTGTGAAGATTGGCCTAGACCTACAATGGTCATTAAGATTTGTAGTTTTCTGGGATTAGCTAGATATTATCAAAAGTTTATTAAGAATTTCTCTAAGTTCACTACAACACTAACTAAACTTACTAAAAAAGGAGTATAATTTGAATGGACTCCTACTTGTGAAGAAAGTTTTCAAAAATTAAGAAAATGTTTGATGGCAGCCCCAATGGTGGCATTACATAGTGTATTGTGATGCTTCATGCATTGGCCTTGGATGCATATTAATGCAAAGTGGAAAAGTAATTGCATATACATTGCGGCAATTGAAGAAACATGATGGCGATGGTAGGTTTTGCATTGAAAATTTGGAGGCATTATCTGTATATAGAAACATGTGAGATCTATACAGATTATAAAAGTTTGAAGTATGTCTTTGAATAAAAAGATCTTAACCCTAGACAAAGAAGGTGGATGGAGCTATTTAAATATTATGATTGCTTAATATGATATTATCTGGGTAAGGCAAATGTAGTTGCTGATACATTGAGTCACAAATCAATGAATTTAGTTCATTTTCTTTCCAAAGAAGAAAAATTGTTATGTTTTTACCTAGAGTTTGAAAAGATTGGAGTGCGATTGAAAGTTCTGAATCAAATTATAATTCTTACCCATATGACAACATAGTCAGTAATAGTTGATTATATTAATGATGCTCAAAAACAAGATTCACAATATGCAATTCTTAGACAAAAAGTAGAAACATAACTGATCTCAAAATTTGTAATTAATGAGACAGGAGTAATTAATGTTCGTGATGATTTGTTACATCAAGTGTATAATTCATCATATATAATGCACCCAAGAGTATCCAAAATATATCATGATTGGAAGGATGTATTCTGGTGGAAAGGTATGAAACAAGATGTACTTGAATACGTAATAAAATGTTTAACATGTTAGCAAGTGAAGGCTGAACATCAACATCTAGTAAGGTTATAGCAATCTATCAAAATTTTGGAATGAAAATGGGAAAGTATAATGATGGATTTCATAGTTAGATTGCCATAGATGTAAAAAGGTTAGAACTTATTTTAGGTTATCATTGATCATTTAACCAAATTAGCTCATTTCTTACCAATAAAAATGACCTATTCGACTATTCAATATGCGTAACTATATTTTGACTGAATAGTTCCTTTACATGGTGTGCCATTAATGATTATTTTGGATTGTGATACCCAATTCACTTCTCACTTTTGGTAATCTTTTCAACAATCATTAGGTACTCAATTGTGGTTTAGCATGGCTTTTCGTCCTCAGATAGATAGTTAATCAGAAAGTACAATCTAGACTCTAGAAGATATGTTACAAGCATGTGTGATGAAATTCGGAGGGTGCTATCAAAAATATTTACTACTTATCGGATTTGCTTACAATAATAGTTATCAAGCTAGTATCCAAATGACACCTTTCAAGGTGTTATATAAGCAGAGATGTAGATCTTTATCAAGCTGGTTTGAGCCTAGAGAATCAAAGTTGTTAGGATTGAAAGAGACCTAGAGTAAAGAGTCGATGATCGAGTATTTCTTAAGGTGACCTCTATGAAAGGAATTATTTGATTAGGCAAAAAGAGGAAATTGGCACTACGACACATGGGACCATTTAAATTTCTCAAATATATGGGAACTATAGTATACCAATTGGAATTGCTAGTTGAGATGCAAGGAATCCATCTAGTATTCCAGTTTCAATGTTGAGAAAATATGTTCTAGACAAATCTCATGTTATCAAAGGGGATCAATCTAATTAGATACCAAGGTGACTTATGAAGAGTAACTAGTAGCTATTCTGGATCCATAAGTTTGAACATTAAGATCTAGAGAAGTTTAGATGGTTAAAGTGAAATGGGGACAATAAGATGAACAAAAAGCTACCTTAGAATTGGAAGCAGATATATGCAAAAAATACTCTCATCTACTTGGTAAGAATTAACTATCATCGATAATTAGAATTCGGGGATGAATTCTTTTAAGGGGGAGAGTTTGTAACATCCTAAATTTTTCAAAACCTATTTTGTCAATAAAATGACTTCTTGGAAAAATTTAAAAAGGGAAATTCAAAATTTTTTGACAACTTTAAAATTATAAATTTCGAGTAATGGGAAAATAGAAATAGTAGAAATTAATTATATAAATTTTAGAAATACTTAGGAGATCAAAGAATTGATCAAGAATGTTCAAGGAACAAAATTTCTATTTCTAGAAAACTTTGAAAAATTTGAAATAAGGGTTACAAATATCAAATGAGCATAAAATCATAGTCATTATGAAGGTGTTTAATTTAACTAATTTACAGTAAAATTTTGTAATCTTTGGAAATTAATAAGTGTGTTAAATTTAAGTTTAAAATAGAAGAAATAAAGAAAAAGAAAGTGGTCAACTTGTAGTTATTAGAAAAAGTTGACCAAACTTTCCTATTTTGCCTTTCCTTAGTCGGCTTCACTTTCTTCTCTTAGAGCTGGCCAAATTTCAAGACCATGCAATCTTATTTCTTTAACTTTTTCTTCAAGTTTTCACTCTCTTTACAATTTGTTTTCTCTCTCTTTAGGTGAGCCCTCTATCTTGCTTATTATTATCTCAAATTTTTATTGTTGAATCTTCTCTTTTTCTTTTTTATTTTGACATCAAAATTATATTGATTCATTGAGTATAACTGAAGTTATGAATTTTTGAAGTTTTTTGCCATATTTATGGTACCGTTCAATCCATGAATTAATTTCTTTTTTTTTTACATTTTTAAGCTCAAATCTAGTAGATATAGCTTTATTCATGATATAGGAATTATAATTTAATCATATACTTTAGTTAATGAGAGAAACTCGTGGAAAAGGATTAAAAGTTAATATACTCTTATTTTTTATTTTGAAAAGCATGAAAGATTTTGGTAAAATAGTCACAGTTTCTTGTGTTGAAGCTATTGAGATAAGTAATGCTTACCATTCTTATGAATTTTGATGTAATTCTTGCTTGAGATTTATTGATTTGATATGTAAGCTAGTAAAAAAATGGCTTGAGATAATATGATGAAACTTGATGATTAAGTGGATTGATAGAATGATAATGAGTATGATATTAAAATAGTTGAGTTTGTGTTTGTTTATGCTTCCAAAACATGGGATAATAAGATTCTATAGTGTGTCTTTGTGTTGGAAATGGTTTCCCTTGTTTTCTACTATTAATACGCAAAACTTGCTCTTGCGAGTCAAATTGCACAATTTTGAACTAAACTTACAATTATGCTCCAAAAAATCCAATAGTTTTTCTTGATCAATTTGAATTAAATTTTAAACTAGAATTTTATGAGTTGAATCAAACAACCTTGCTTTGTTGTTCGATTTTAATCAAGATTCTAATTGCATTTGAAATTTGACTTTTTGAAAATTTTCAAAATTTGGTGAGTAGAATCGCATTTGTAATTACATTTCCTCGAGTCGAATCAAGCTTTTCACAAATAAGTTTTTTGATTCTAATAGTGATCATGCTTGTTTTTTCTTTAGTGATTCTAATTGCATTTCTGATTGCATTTTCAGCAAAAAAAAATAATTCAATTTATTTAGTTCCATTTTCCTTTACTTGAAACTATATTCTATTTCTTTGATTTAAAACTATAGAAAGTCCAATGAAACATATATGGCAAATGTACTAAGACAGTGGTTTATGAACTAATGTTAATGAATACAATGGATGTGCATACAATAATTTCTAAACAATGAGTTTAGAAGAGAATGCAACTATGAGTTGAGAAAGCATTGCAATGGTCATGAATGTTTGTGATTATGGAAAGGTGATATTGTGAAGTTATGATTGTTGAAATTATAGTCACTGCAATGAATGAGTATATGGTGCAAATCTTGATTATGTATGTGAGACATGAAATGATATACAATGTCATGAATGATGATGAAATATGTTGATATAAAAATGATGAGATATTTATTATGAGAATGGAATGATTGAATATCTAGTAGCTTTGGAATCCTGATATGAGAATGATGGCTTATGGTGGGAAATTATGAACCAAATCTTAGATCTACACATTCCAATATGGCGAAGGGGTATAAGGCTGGTGTTGGAGCAAAAAGGTTAGGTTTTTGTGGAATAAGGTAGGATTAGAGTAACAAGAAGGGTTATAATTGAATTATGATTGTGCATAGCATGATTTATTTTATTGTTGCATGAAATGTTGAGATGTGATATCATGAAATTAATATATATATATATATATATATGATGAATTCAAAAAGTTGACATATGGCTATGAGAGCTAGAATTAGCTTATAATGGCTTAATGTGTTATGAAAGGCATAATGTGAATTACCTCAGTGATAAATCTTTGAATACTTTATAATCCTTTACAGAAATGATATAAATACCTATTATTTGTTGACTATAAGTATACATGAGTATGAATGTATGACTTTTGTTGTATGATGAATTCATATGTTTGGTATGTATCTATCTCACTGAGCCCTAGATTCATTATTCTGTGGATTGTTTTCTAGATACTCAAGAATTAGTGGTCAATTCCTTACTAAATTGTAAGATGGAGAATCAACTAATAGAAATCGCAACTGATACTTACATCATTATAGTCGACTGTCCATTAGGAGCATATGAAATTAAGATACATTATATCATAATCTTAAACTTGGCAGGATGCGAAGTATTACACGAGGTAGAGATCATTCTTCTACAACTCCCAATGTATTGTTGATGATGGTTATGGGTTGGTTTGATCCTTAGGGAATCTACCATACACTTACTTTTTGATCATCTTTTAAAAATGTACATAGCATGGCCATTTAATCCTTAGGAATAGAGTTAATCTAACCTATACATTTGAATCCATATGTGTTATAGGTTAAACTAACTTTATTTTGTTTTGTCCTTAAAGGAACCTAGTGTGTTGTAAAAGAATGTTTAGAAAAGTTAGCCAAGGAGATAAAAATGTATTTTGAATGGTTTGTGTAAAAGTAAAACTCAACTGTCAAAGAGTCATATGCCTTAATGGGCAATGACTCTATACATTATGTGGGACTTAGTTTTTCTGTGTGTGTATGTGTGCATATATATATATATATATATTAGCAGTTTGTGATCACATTCATTCCCTTTTCTTTCTTATCCATTCAATTTGAGTCATTAAGAGATAACAAAAAGGATTGATATTCTTGCTAGTGATGATCAGATGTTAGGGTCATGACAAGTTGACAACCAAAGAATTAGTCTCATTTTGGCTATAGGTCATAACCTTCATCTCAAGTCCATTTATTATTGCCTCATCAATAAAATCCATAGAAACTACAACCACATCTTTTTTCACATTAGAACAAATTTAACACATACTTTCTCTTATTTCTCCTAGTAATACTTATCCACTAGCAAGTTTTGTAAGTGATTCTCATTGTTTTTGTCTCTCTTTCCTAAATCATCTTGGATAGTAGACTTCAGTGCATTAGATCATATGGCTTCAGATTTTTGTTTATTAACCTCTTTGAATAATTCAATTTGTTCACATTCTATTCTATTACCTAGTGGTAACAGTGTTTCTATCTCAAATATTGGAACTACCTAACCAACTTCTACATTGTCTAATGTCTTTGATGTTCTTGATTTTGAATTTAACATGATGTATGTTAGCAAATTACAAAATTTTTGAATTGTTCAATAACTTTTCTTCCTAACTCATGTGTTTTTTAGGACTAACAAACAAAGTGTTGATTGGGAGGGGTAAAGATCATAATGGAATATATTTATTGCTATTAACTACTCCTACTTATACTACTTTTGTTATTCCATTATCTTCCATTGATATATGGCATTGGTGTTTGGGACATTCAACTCCATCTTTGATACCCACACTAAAGGAGCTAAACACTTATATTTTTCTAATAAATGTATTTGCATTGTATGCCTTCTCACTATGCATTGTCATTTACCTTTTCCATCCAGTAATATTTCAACTTGCGCTTGTTTTGATTTAATTCACATTGATGTATGGAGTCTATATTATGTTTATTCTTTGTGAGGTATAGGCTATTTTTTAACCATTGTAGATGACTTTTCTCGTTGTACTTGGGTTTAGTCTATGCATAACAAATCTAATGTCACTTCAAATGTCAATTTTTTTTTGTTGTGATCAAACATTAATTTGATGTCTAAATTCATTGCATTAGATCTAACATTGGTCATGGATTTTTAAATAATTTTTTATGCTCATATGGTGTTACTCATCAAACTAGTTGTCCTAATGCTCCTTCACAAAATAGCATTGTTAAGCCCAAATTTTGACATCTTTTAAATATAGTGAAACCACTGCACTTTCAAGCCAAACTTCCTTTCCAATTTTGGGGTAATTGCATTTTAAATACCAAACATCTTATTAATTGGTTACTTACTTCTATACTTGATGGAAAAACTCCTTTC
Organism: Saraca asoca; assembly: GCA_026873985.1. NCBI lineage: Eukaryota > Viridiplantae > Streptophyta > Magnoliopsida > Fabales > Fabaceae > Saraca > Saraca asoca. Next base: position 17,017 of record JANHAO010000997.1, read on the forward strand.
GAAATACTTTTTCATAAGTTGCCAAATTATTTTCATTTATGTGTTTTTGGATGATTATGTTATGCTCGTAACACTTTATTCAAGCACAAATTTAATCATCATGCATCTCTAGCTATTTGCATTGGATTCCCTACAAATAAAAAAGCTTATAAAGTTTTTGATATACATACCTATAAAATTTACACTTTCTGTGATCAATTTCATGAAAATACTTTTCCTTGCATGATTTTAAAACCATCCACTAATGTTGTTTTCCCTCATCCAATGCCTGATATCAGAAATGGCCAAATTTCAGCACAAATAAATTTTACAAGACAATCCTCACTAGATAACATAATCTCTCATAATCAAGTTAGCCAGTCCTGATAATGCTTCCACTTCAACCCCATCTATCTTTGCATATTAATTAATTCGAAAATCAATTTGTGCTATTAAAGGTCCATTATACCTAAAAAATTATTGTTGCTTTTCTGCTCATAATCTTCACCTAAAAGTTTAAGCACTCGTTACCTTTTATCTCATTATATTTCATATGATAAATTTTCACATACTTATCAATCTTGTTTTGCTCCTTTATCTGTTACTAGTGAACCACCGAGTTTTTCTTAAGCTATAAAATTTTCAGAATGGTGACAAGCTATGAATGTTGAGAGGGAGGCTCTCACCCAAAATAAAATATGAACAGTTTGTACCCTTACCACTTGGAAAGAATCTTATTAGTTCAAAATGGGTTTTTTTAAAGTCAAGCGTCATTCAAATAATACTATTGAACATTATAAAGCTAGTTTAGTGGCTATAGGCTATACACAAGTTAAGGGTGTTAATTATCATGACACATTTGCCCTGGTTGCCAAGCTAGTGACTGCTTGTTTGCTTTTTACTATTGTTGCAATAAAGTATTCATCACTACATCAACTTGATGTTCATAATGCAATTCTCCATAAAGATTTGGAGAAGAAGTATACATGGCTCTTCCACTTATTTACCAAAGCAAGGAAAGCAATCTTGTGTGTCACTTGTATAAATCTCTATATGGGCTCAAGCATGCTTCTCGCAATTGGTTTGAAAATTTTTCTACAACCTTGCTTCATTTTGGATTTAAACAATCTCAACTTTTCCTATGGAGCACATCTTTAACTCACTAATGAAAATGGAGATCTCCTTAAAGATCCTTCCTAATACATGACTCATGGCTAGGTTCATATATCTCACTATTACTTATCTGCATATCATTTACACTATTCATATTCTCAACCACTTTATACACCAACTAAGAAAGCAGCATATGGATGTTGCAATGTGCTTACTATGCTACATCAAATAAACAATAGGACAAGGCATCCTCTTATCCTCCACATCATCTCTATTACTTCAAGCTTATTGTGATTCTAATTAGGCTAGTTGTCTTATGACTCACTGCTTTACCACAAGGTATTGCATATTTTTAGGGTTTAGCCATATCTCATGAAAAACTAAGAAGAAAAATATAGCTTCTCATTATTCTATAGAAGCTAAGTATTGCTTTATGATTGTGGCTATTGTGAACTTACTTAACTATCATTCTTATTATGTGATTTATTCCTTTTGATACAATAACTAGGTTCATTATGTGATAGCCAATCAACATTACACATATTTTTTAATCTAGTTTTCTATGAAGGAACTAAGCACACTGAGATTGACTATCATATAGTTCCTGAAAAGGCAAAGTCTAGTTTGATTCAACCAAGAAAGATTTCTATTGATCTTCAGATTGCTAATATTTTTACAAAATCACTTGGTCAAACTCAGTTTTTGTTTTTAAAATCCAAGTTAGGCATTTTTAATCTTCATGCACCGACTTGAAGGGTAGGTATTAAATAATATCATGTAGTAATCATCAAGAGATAATATCATCATCAAGTTAGCAAAAATTATATCCACCAAATCAAAAGACAATATCATAAAGTGATTACCATATTATAAGATAATATCTTGAAGTAATTATCAAATTAGAAGATAATGGAGTATTTATCAAATCAATAGAGATTTACTCTAACATATTAGAAAATAATTTTTTTTTATTCTAATATATATTATTTTATTTTTTGTATTGATTTTTCTCTTTAATTATTTATTTTGTTTTAAGAGTTTCATGTGTATAATATTGCAATTTAGATTTTGATTACAAGTAGTGTATTTCAAACCATTCTCTTTAGCCTTTTTAATAGAAACCATGACCTTTTAAAACTCTATCACCTTCAAAAATACTGAATTACTGATCACAAAGGTTGGATACAATACATATGTTTATATGAATCCCTAATGTTTACCCCCTTTTTAAGATCTCATTGACCCATCCCCACTCTTGATTAAATGATATAATTCTTTAGGATATAAGATGAATTCTAGATTCAAAATGAAAGCTAGAATCTAAGATTGAAGATTGCAAGAAATGGAAACAAGTTATACCTTAGAAAATTGGTGAAAATATGAAAGAAGAACAAATGCCAAGAGCAATATTGAAAAACAACAAAGGAACATAGGAAAATGATAGGTAAAGTGGAAATAAGAAGCCTTAAGGGAAACAAAGGCATAGAGTCTACCAAGGATTTAGAAGGATACAATCACCAACAAATGCTATAATCGAATGGAAAGATTAGTGACTTCTCCACTCTCTCTAAAAATCACTATAACTAAAACTTGAAAGAAATTTAGGCCTATTATTCTCACATCTTATTTCCATTTCTATACTATGTCCTCAATAAATAATGTATTGGTAACAACATTAGCCAAAAATTTACCTATTCCGTCACTAAATTTCATCATTAAACTATAATCTAGTGATGACTATTTTTTCAATGGACAAATAGATGAATTAAATATAACAATAGACATACCCTCAACATTTTTTTTAAAGCCTTCATTTAGCAATGGAAGGTTTGTCAATTATTCAAATTGATTATGTTAAGTTCTAAAATTTAGCAACAAATTTATTACATCACTAAGTTAAGTCTATTAATAAATTTGCTGCTATTATGAGAAATTATAGGTGTCATTTGACATAATTCTGTTGCTAATTTGGGAAAATGTGTGAAAATTCTGGTTGTTTTTCAAATCAAACCAAGCACTGAATGCTTTATAATTTCAGCCTAGCACACACATACCATTCAACATATTATGAAATTTCACAACACATAATTCTATAGAAGATAATTCATCAATTGTGAAATTATTATTCACCTATTCACATTTGGGGAAAAATTTTATTATAAGTCAAACTGCAACATTAAAAAAAATTCAAAAAAAAAAAATCCTAAAGATCACTCTTAGTCTTCTGCTCATTATCCCCATGCTACCCATTTACTCTTTCTCCAAATGTGACCAATGATGACTGCTGTCGCATAGGTGAGGGAGGGTGGACATACTGTGGATGTTTGCCTAACAAGAGCATCTCAAACCCCTAACTGCATAAACAATTGTTGGAAGTAATGGTCATGATGCTCAATCATGGTTTGCTAAGAATTGAAGACCTCTTAACAATTTGCATTATTAGAATGTGTCAATGCTAGCTCTTCATTCAAGCATTGGATAGTTTGCTACAATTGTCCATTTTGGTGCTACATGGTCTGATACAGCTTTTCCAATTGAAGTTGTGATCAAGACAAGGTAGCCATGGTAGATGAAGGCCTAGAAATCTTCTGAGTCTCTGAACCTATGCCATAAATTGAACCTTTCCTGTTCTGTCCATTAGGCACTTTCACCCATATCAACCTATGGCCTACTTGAGCGCCACCTTCACCTTCCGCTAACAGACACTTAAGAAGACTGAGTCTCCATCACTCTTTTAACATTATTTATTTTTATTGATTAATCAGGTTTTTCTTGACTCACACCACATCATTATGAGCAAGTATGAAGGTATATAGCCTACATGAAAGAGTATTTTAGAGCCCATTCATAGGATGTTATATACAAAGTTAAAGGTAAATTTTCAATAATTTATTTATAATTTAAATTCCATTTTTTAAACTATTTGTTAACTATTTGGTGTTTTTCTTGTTTTTTAAAATACATTTTTTTTAAATCTTATACTTATAAATTCTAAATATTCCTAAATAATATTATTTTATAAAAACAATTTTATGAAAATTGCTTAAAAACAAGTTTGTGCATTACATATTTCTTATTTGTCAATTTTGTAACAAACTACTATTATAAAAATCTCACTTAATTAATATTTTTTTAATAAACTTAAAATATTGATAAATGATTTTTATTTATTAAGTGAGATTGTGTGCTATGGTTGAACCATGCAAGCATTTCATGGCCCCATCTTACAGCTTTATTGCTTTTCCATTTCTGGTTTTGTATAATAAAACCAAAATGGCATGTACATGATTGTTGTGTGCATGTGTCAATGTAGAATCTTAGGAATTGTTTGGTGCACAAAGGAAGTAAATTCTTATTAAAAGTTGAAGTTCCTAGAAAGTAAGTTTTTATGTGAACTTCTCAAAAAGTATTGAAAGTTATTTGGTTGGTATTAAGGAAGTAGAACTTCTGAGGAAGTAAGTTTCCATGTAATATTTGGTTCAATTATATACTTTTTAGGAAGTATTATCAAAATAACTAAAATATCCTACCGAAAAGTTATATTCTTTTACTAAGACAATATGTAAATTTTTAAAAGGATACTCTTGTCATTAATTAAATTTTACAAAGATAATTTTATATTTTATTTCATTAAAAGTACAGAAAGTAGAACTTACTTAGGGGGTTGGGTAAGCAATTTCCCTTGCTTTGTGGGAAGTAGAACTTCCTGAGAGGTATAATTTTTCCCATTTTTTGAGTTAGTGGCCAACTAACCAAACAATTTAAGCATTTTCTACTTCCCAAGTAGTTGTACTTCCTGTAAAACATTTTGCGAATCAAACAATTTTTTAAATTATTCGTTTTTCTTTTTCAATATGGTACTGAATACTTGACAATTGTGATCTATATGTATTTATTCATCCATATCCATTCTTTTTATGACCTATCTATATTTGTCCATTTGGATAAATGTGGTATTGAGTCATTGTTGCCCATGTTAAATAAAGGTCATAATAGGTTAACTCATGAATAATCATTTATTATTTATATTTATATTTAACATTTTTATAGGATAAACAAGACAATATATTTAGTTTCTTTTGTCAGATAAAAAAGATGGTATGCCTAACATTTTGATCTTGTTGCTGTTAAAGATTTTCCTAAATTCAATTAGTATTAGTTTACATAATATATTTTATTTAAATATTAGTAATCACTTATTTATTCTAGTAAATTCTTAAGTTTTTTTATATAGATAATTATTTTTTTAAATCAACATATAGAAAAAAAGCATAAATAATTAGGACAAAAATAACTAAATAAAGAGTTAGATACAATTCCTTAGAAGTCTTAGGACTTTCCTTCTTTCTTGTTCTTTTCCTTGTGAACCAAGAAGAAAATTAAAAAAATATTAATTAATTCTCAAAAGAACTTCATGGAAGAAGTAATCTTAGATATTGTTGCACAATTTATTACTTCATATATTTTGGATTTTATTGTAATTCCAACTTTGAATTATTAAATGAATTTTATTAAATGTATGTTAATTTTAAAATATTTGATTAACTATAGTTGATATTAAAATAATTTTAAAAAATGTGATATTAAGAAAATGGTTATTTGTAACACTAAGGATAGACAAATTAAGATTTAAAGATAGGAGTCAAAATATAGTTTAAAATTTTTGATAACTGGTATAGCTACGTATATTCCAATGTGAACGTGTGCCTTTATTGATTTTCTTAAAATCTCACATTTTATATGTATCATTTAAAATATCCCTCCTAATTTATAAATTTGACCCCACTAAAATGATTGAAGCGCATTAATTATTTCTCTAACAACTGACTTATCATATTAAAATCCAAAACTAGTTTTCACTATTTCTAATTGGATTTGGTCATGTTTTTTAAGTCCATGTATATTTTATAATCCTTGGAAAAAAAAAACCTCACCAAAATAACATAATAAATTCGTCTAAAATTAATGGAATTGCATAATATTAATTAGTTTCATTCTTATGCATTCTTTTGTAACTGATGTACTTGATATTATCAAGGAAGATGGATTGAATGTGAATCAAAGAGCCGAAGCTAATTATATTGAAAAAGATATACTTAAAATAATGGATAGAGAATTGATTATATTGGAAATCATGTAAGGGACAATTATACAATGTAATTTTTTTTTCAAAAAAAAAATCACAATGTTTACAATTTGATATATATATATATATATTGTAATTTAAAATTACATATAACTTATAATAATATAATATCTTTTTTTATTTTAGTGCCCCAGTGACCCCAGGTCCTGGCTTTTGTTTCTGCCATTGATTCTAATACTATAAATTTGTTTTGTAATGATGCAACAAATTAGGTCAAGAAAAATATGATAATAGTGGTGAAAATAATATCAACAAAATGATAGGATATAAAATAATAATTTGATGGATAAATTGATGAGCCTAATTAACCATATATCTATGGGTTGTATAATGCCATTACCCATTTAAAATTTTTATTTGCTTTATAAATAGATAATTGAGTCAATAATGACTCATTCACTAAGCACCCAATCCAAATGCTTCCAAACTCATTGTTTGCCACCTCTGCTTTAATATATTAATAACGTTAAAATACACTGAATTCCCCTGTAATTTGAGTAATGTTCATATAACTCCCCGACCTTTTTAAAAAAAGTGCATTTAACTTACTTTTATTTTAAGTTATGTGCATTTTATTCACATCTATCTATTTTCATCTGTGAACCTAGGAAGTTTGGTGCTTTTAAATCAATAAAAATATATATTATAAAAAAGTAAAACATGTATAAATATTATATATCACTATTTTAATTTCTATATAAATTTACATATTTGTAATAAAAATATTATTATTTTTAATATAAAATTTGATAAATTTTAAATTATTTTAATTTTATGAATTATAAACATATTGATTTTATATAAAAATAAGTAATTTAGTTAAAACTATTTATAATAAAATAATGTATTTATATAAAATATACTAAAACCTAATACATTAGATAAAAATGTTATATATGTGTTCTACTTTTTATAATATATAATATCTATTGGCTAAAATGTATTAAATTCTTATATGCGAGTGAAAAATAGATAAATGTGGGTAAAGTAAATATAAAAAGTGCAAATGAGTCAAATGCACACTTTACATAGAGATTTGATGTATTTTACCTTATCAATAATTAGAGATTTTCACAAATATCACATCTTTTTTGTATCATTAATTAGCTACCAATTTTCAAAATCATAAGATTGTTATATATTTTCCATAAAGTTATGGTGCTTTGAATATATAATATCTGTTGGCTAAAATGTATTAAATTCTTATATGTGAGTGAAAAATAGATGAATGTGGATAAAGTAAACATAAAAAGTGCAAATGAGTCAAATACACACTTTACATAGAGATTTGATGTATTTTACCTTATTAATAATTAGCGGTTTTCACAAATATCACATCTTTTTTGTATCATTAATTAGCTTTCAAAATCATAAGATTGTTATATATTTTCCGTAAAGTTATGGTGCTTTGAGTTGGACATCGTTGAGAATATTGAAACTGTTTAATTGAGCGTCTAAATTAATTATCACATAAATATATACAATAAAATAAATATTAAAATAGAACGACAAATTGTTGTTTTGAGGATTTAGAGTTTTAAAATTTACAAGTTTGTATCTCCACTATTGATCTACAACAGTCTTTCAAATCAAGGGCATGCAGGAAATATTTGAGTATTTTGTACATTGAAGACGTGAAAATAACTTTTTCTATTTTTATTAGGTTAATTAATTATGTTATATTAATTTTCTAGAAATTTATTGTTTTCCATTTCATTTTCCCATAAAGGTGAAATTTAAAAGGATTTCTACAAATGTGCTAGGCTGCTAGCTGATTTTGGTTGAGCAAGGATTTTGCACTCCATTGTTACTACGTTTTTACTGAAAATAATACATGTTATCTCCTGAAATGATAAACGAAAGGGCAAAGTTCGAGCATAATTTGGATATAAAACCATTTTTCATATTATTATTTTCTATTAGACAAGCAAGAAATTAAAAAAAAAAAAGGAAAAAAAGAAAGACAATGCATGTTATCTTGTTATAATAACAACTTTAGGATAAGTATATTTGGAGAAATTAAAAGTTATAACAAGCTAGAAAAAAAATGTTATATGTCCATCTTCAAGAAATTCTCTGTCATATATAATAAGAAAAATATTCTGTTCATACTTATTTTTAACGCAATTCTTTCACTTAATCCAATTTAAATATTGGATTTTGAGTTATAATCCAACAAATAAAAAAAAATTGCTTACTCAGAGTGTGTTCAGAAAATGTATATGTTTGTGACATAACTCCACAATAGATATAGAACAAGGAATTATAAATTAACATATACATTCAAGAGGATGACCATTGCAAAGAAATGGTATGGAGACATGATTAGTAAGAACAAATCTACGATAATTAAGCATATATGTGGATGATTGGGTCGAGAGGAAAGAAAAATCATTCAGACAACAACAAATACTAAGTTTCAAAATACAACAAAATTATTTAAATTCAAATACATTCAGGTTTGGGGCATGGATAATCAGATTATTATTCTCTGCATGAAGAGCGATAGAATCTAAAACTAAAACTCCAAGTCCCTCAACAGAAATATAGATCTCATGTAAAGACAACCCTTGGAGTTCCAAATGCTTAAGACTTTGATGCTGGATATGAATTTTACTAAATCCACTTGACTCGAGGAGATTGAAATTTTCCAAAACTTCACAATTTTTCAAAATTCCTACAAGGGCTTCATCCTCAAAAAATATTTTTCTCATCTTCAGGATTTTTAAGTTTTCACAGCCCAAAAATGGGGATGAATTATGAAACAAGGTGTTGCTCAACTCAAGCGAAAACAGGCGCGAAAAAATCCCCACCCGGTAAATGGGATTTTAGAAATTCGAATTTATAAGGCATGTTTAATATTAATCTAGAAAAATCATTATCAATATCTAAGAAGAAAAGAAAAATCAGAAAATGACAGAAATTTAAAGAAAAAATCATAAAGTCGGTAGAAATTTGTAGAAATCTTAAAGTTGGTAAAGCCACCGATAGAACTTCACTATAAATAGGCTTTGTGTATACAGTCAAATTGGAGTTCTCATATGCATAACATACTCCACAAGGTGTATCAACATTTGAAATACAATATTTATCACTTTTCCTTGCTGTCATCATTGATCTATAAATTTCCAACAATAATATAAGACTATTCCCATTGTAAGTTGCTTAAGGGAGTTGCTTAAGTATTTTTTATTAATTTTTTACTGGGTCCTACACTGCCACATCATTTTCCACTCCTTTAAGTAACTAAAGTAATTTTATCCCACAATTGTGTAACTCTATCAAGTTTCTTAAATGGGCCACATAATTTATCTCACTTATTTTAACTTGTCTCACAACTGGACCCACTTTTTTCTTAAGATGCAGTTGCTTATTAAGTAACTGCAATGCTAACTCATACCTTGGGAGTTGCTTCACAATGGGAGAGTTGCTTAAAAGGGAGTTGCTTAAGTTAAGCATTCCCTTAAGCAACTCTCATTGTGGATAGTCTAAGAGCAGGTCAATTCCACGGGCCTATTCATGCAACCTCAAAATAAGAAGACATAATTTTCTGATGATACAAATCATCAGATGGAGCATGGAGAAAAGTTAGTAAACAAGTCTCTTCTAAGATGAAGAGCAACAAAACAAATCAGTCACGAGAGCAACAAAACAAACCAATCACAAGACTCTTCTAAGATGAAGAGCAACAAATCAACAAAACTGTAGAATATGTATTCTGCAAAGTCACATGACTTTTCTAAGATGAAGAGTACATAAAGAAGATGATGACAGCAAGAAGATACAAGAGTAAGGTCATAATACACAAAAAAAAAAAGAAGAAAAAGAAAAAATAAGCAAGAAGAAACCTTAAGACTCTTCTACGATGAAGAGATTCAAGAAAAAACACGAAAGAAAGAAAAAGCTACGGAGCAAAGAAAAGGAAAGCTCTCACTCATTTTCACTCCGATTCCATCCTTCAGCTTCCACAAAGTTCCAATCGTTTACTGCACTATATTCTTCCTAGAAAAAGAGGTGCTGGAATAATGAGACTATGAGGAGTTTTGCTAATGTAACAGCAGCAGCAACAGATAATGGCAAATCTGGAGATAGCAGTAATGAGGTTGCTGTGACTGAAGGCAAGAAGTCAAGGTTGTTTTCGAGAAGGCAACACAGAAGATCATGGCTTTGGAGAAACAATGATCATGACTTTGCACCTGCCCTTTCTGAGTTCTTTCCTTCAGGTCTAGGAAATAAAATAATCACAACACGTGATGCTACATTGGAAATGACCACAACACGTGACGCTATATTAAGGGAACTGCACTGGCTTATGTTGGCAATTTAAAAAAATAAAAAAAAAAAACCTTTAAAAATACAAGATTTTTTAGACTAAGAGGAGTGTTAAATATTAATATAAAAAAATCATTGTAAATATCAAAAGAAAAATCAAGAGATGACAGAAATTTGAAGAAAAAATCATAAAGTCGGTAGAAACTTATAGAAATTTTAAAGTTGGTAAAGCCACTGACAGAATTTCACGATAAATAAACTTTATGTATACAGCCAAACCAGAGTTCTCATATACATAGCATACTCCTTAAATATATCAAGAAATACAATGTTTATCAATTTCCTTTGCTGCCATCATTAATCTTTAAATTTCCAATAAGGCATGCTGTTCTTTAGATCAAGATCAGGCTTAAATTCTGGGAAAAGATTTTTTATGTTATTAATCTTAACCAAAAGTTTAATCATGTATATAAAACTGTGAGGAAATCGAAGAAACCGGCAACTAGGTAAGTTGCCGACGTGATGCTCCAAGATCAAGTAGACTAGCGCACTGAACCGGTGCATTTCCGATTGGATTCGTTGGTCTAGGGTTGGATCCGGCCGAGCTGCTTGGGAATTCAGAAGCTGCGAAAATGGCTTAATAATGCGAGACCCGTCGAATTCAAGGAAAGAAGTGTGCTTCCACAGTGATTCCCAGCGTTTTGAGAGAATGCTGGTTCGAGCTCCTTCGTCGACGTGAAGCAAGGAAATGATAAAGCACAAGATCTCGTCAGGAAGCCGGCTGATGAGATCTGGGTGCTCGTTTTGTTGGTTCATGGCCTTCTTGGTTTGTGATCTGGTGATTCTCATTCTCTTCTGAGGGCGCCATTGGAGTATTTGAGAGATTGATACGAGGAGGCAAGGATTGAGAGAGGAAATAGGTGAAAGCTTATTTGATTGTTTGGAAAGTAGTAGGGTTTAATGGTTTAGAGATGCGGCTATGCATGCTGCCACGAGGTGCTATGTCAATTGAATTTTGGCCTTATCTAGAAGTTTTTGTATATTTCACACATAAGATATAATGTGTAATTATTTGATAATATTATCTTTTATAATAAGTCAATGATGAAGAAGTGTTAACATATTCGGTAACAAAATACTTAAATCTTTCAAAATTGGGTAACAATTATGTTATGTTAATTAGATATGGAATAAGAAAGGGAAATCAGAGGAAAGGAAAGGAAGGTCAAATTATTTAACATTTTCCTTCTTTGAAAGATTTTATCAAGGAGCGAAAACAATGAGAATTTATGATTAATTTTACAACTCTTTTCAATATATATATATATATATATATATTTTGTTTTCCTGAATTGAGAGGATTTTGAAGGTTTCCGAAGCATCCAAGCATAGCTCTAAATTATAGTTGTGGTATACTGCGATTAGCAAAATACGATTATTACGATGTAAAACTGTGAAAAATTCGCAATAGTAACATTGCGGTTATGACTGCATTTTAGAACCTTATATCCAAGTAAAAGAAAGGACAGTTATTTTTTAACAATCCACTTCCCTTCATTTTCATGTCTTCTATATTTTCATATTATCTTTTTTTTTTCTTTTGTCACTGTCAAACATATTTAGTGACTTTGATAATATTATTTCTTATCTGTCAATTTTGCAAGAACTACTATTATTTGAAAATCTCACATAATATTTTTTAAGACAACGAATTTAAAATATTAATAAATGATTTTTATTTATTGAGTGAGAATGAAAACACATGCTATACTAGGCTGAAAGTAAGCAAGCATTTCATGAACTTTTCTAAACTCTCTGCGGCTTTGTTGCTTTTCCATTTCTGGTTTTGCATAATAAAAACCAAATAGGGATGTACATAATTTCTTGTGTGCATGTATCAACATAGAATATTAAATTATTTATTTTTCTTTTTTAATATGGTAGTGAATACTTGTGTATAGACTTTACAATTATGACCTATATCCATTTATCTATCCACATTTATTTTTAGATAAACGTGAGTTGAATCATTATTGATCCTATGAGGTAAGGGTCATATTAGATCAATACATAAATAACCATTTATCCATTTATATTTATATTTAATATTTTGATAAACAAAAAGACTTTATAATTAACCTTTTTGTAGGATAAAAAAGATGTTAACTTTAACATTTTGATCTTCATATAGATAATTGTGTTGAACATTTTTTTGAGAATTAATTAGTATTAGTTTATATAATATATTCAATTTTAGTTTTTCTATTTCAATATTAGTAATTAGTTATTTGTTCCCGCAAATTCTCAAGTTCTTTTTATAAGAAAAAAACAGGTATATATTTTTTTTTAAATCAGCATATAGAGAAAGTATAAGTAAAAAAAAAAAATAAGGCATTGTTTGGCATAACGTATAATATAATATATGTACAGGATTAGTTAGTATACTATATTCTATTTGGTATGTAACTATAAAAGATGAATGTTTGTACAAATTTATCCTATCTTTTGTTCATTGTCATATTGTATAAAAATATATAGGTTTAAGAAATAATTAATTTGATAAAATACTCTTAAATATCAATAACCAATAATGTTTTTTTTTTACACTATAATAACAAAATAGTATAATACGTTTCACCAATATATACACGCATATGTATGTGTGTATGTATATATAATGCAATAGTAAAAAGATTTACAATAAATCAATTCAAGCATATAAAATTTAATACATATTACGAATAAAATCCTAAAAATATATATAAAAAATTAAGAGAGAGAGAGAGAAGGGGCATAAAAGAATTTTTTAATTTTAATAATTTAGGATGTATTTTAACAAGAGAGAGACGTGAATGCATAAAATATTTTTTTAATATTAATAATTTAGAATTTATCTTAATATTATTCTATCATCTTTTATCCTCTCTCCTATGGAATACTAGACAGTATGGAATTTGATGTATAAGATGAGATTTTGGATAACCTATAAAATTCATTTGACGGCTCCAAATATAGCATAAGTTCTAATAGTATAGTTTATCCTATACTATCAGACCTTATACTATATTACAAACAAGGCGAAAATAAATAAAGATCAAGTTAGATAGCAATTTACTTTCTTTCTTGTACTTTTTCTTGAGAACCAAGAAGAAAATTAAAAGATATTAATTAATTCCTAAAAGAACTTTATGGAAGAAGCTACCTTAGATGTTGTTCCACAATTTATTTCAAATGTTTTCAATTTTATTGTAATGTTAATTTTAGATTATTAAATGAATTTTGTTTAATGTATATTAATGTTCAAACATTTGGTCAACTATATTTGATATTGAAATAATATTTAAAAATATGATATTAAGAAATTATTTTATTTTTAAAAGTAAATTTAGAGCAACAATTTTCTTAATTCATATATTGTTAATTGGTTGTTGTTCACATATGTTAATTAATGACAAAATCTAACAAAAAAATAATCAAAGATATCCAATTAGAAATAAAAATAAGTATACTAACTCTAATTTTGAAATTTTAAATGATAAGAACTTAATTAAAAATTGAATAAATCTGTAAGGAGAAGTTATTAACGATAGATTTGATTTTGCCAAAATTTAGCCAACCAGAAAAGTTCTTCAGGACTCAAATTATTTTCTAGTTGTTGCAAATAAGAGAAAGGAGGAATGGAGAGGAAGAGTAGCAATAACACAAAGGATTTTTAATGTGGTTCAGTCAAAATTGGACAGCACCGGTTCCTACATCCACAGTGATGTTATTGCTTCTAGAAGGATTTCTACAAAGTTTCAGTATATTAGTTCAAGATGTCTTACAGTGATTTTCTCCCTCCTATTTATAGAGACTAAGATGTTACAATTATAATTTAATAAGTTGTAATTCTTTTACATCAAATAATAAATGTACAAGATTACATAACTCCTACAATTCAGCTTTTACATGTTACTTTTTGTTGGTGGACCCCTATTTGTTGGGTCCGCAAATTGGCATGCGCTCATCTCATGCTTGACCTTAGTGAACTACTGGCTAAAGTGTTATGCTTCGAGAACCAAATCTCTCCTAGCCCGAGTGGGGTCGAGCTTGCTCGAGGTGAAGCGAGCTTACATAAAATGACTTGTTGATTATGCAAGTTAGGACTTAGTACCTTCATCCTTTTAGCGAGTTAGATTATTGCTTCTATTATCTTGCACCGAGCACACAACTTGCAACCTAGTGACCTCACCTAGCGACCTTAGGGTTGGACGAGCTGGACTTCTTCCTTTGGACTTGCTTATTGGGCCTTCTGCTAACCCATTAATAAAGTGCCAATTTTTACCTATAACAGAAATAGAATGATTTAACCTAATATAAATTAGGTAATTTTTACAATTAATAATATGAATTATGTTCAAAATACTATATTTACATGGATGTCTATCATATACCTTTCATTTATCTCTAGGTTATTATTCTGATTGAGTTTATTTCTAATTCTCTCTTAGGTCTTAGAGCCCTATGTATAGATGATTGTAACAAAGATTTTACACTATGGAGAATAAGAGAAAAGCTACTTTCCTATTACTTTGATTCTCTTCATCTATTTCTTTAGCATTCTTTTATTATCATTATTTTACTTTTATCATATGTTATCAGCATGAAATTCTTTCATTTTAAGTTTTTAGGTTCAGGTAAAAGAAGGACATTTCTCCCTTAAATTCATCTTTTTTACAATATGAGATATTTGTTATATTACACCCTTTACTCTTGGTGTGTTATTTGTTAATTTTGTTGATATGCAATTTGTGCCAAATTAGTTTTACAAAATGATACATATAATAAATTTGATGCGCTAAGTTGTAGTTATATGAAAGAACTTTCCAATTCTTTATTGACTTGTGTATATGAATTTCTTAGCACTTTCCAATTCTTATTTTAATATTGCATAACCTGAAGTTTATGTGATAATTTAAAAAGATTGAAATAAATGCTATGGTAAAGTAAAAGTTCACCAACCAAAATATTCTGAATTACATTCCTTTCTAATTGGTCTCAAAGTAACAATAAGAAAAAGTTTAAAATATTATATTATTTTATCTTTGTGACTGCATACAAATTATAAGATATTGATTAAAATCAAGATATTTATAAAAACTTATAATCCATTCCTCGAAGTAAATGTGATAGTCTCCAAAAAATTTTGATACTCAATTTTCTAAAGGGAATTTCTTTTTCTTTTTTTTTTTACAAAATTTCAATATAGCATAACTTAAAGTTAATGTGATAGTTTATAAATTTTTTTTAATATATTATTACAAAAAGTGAATATGAAGCATTTAAAGTATTTTTGTATTCCATTCTTTAAAGTGAATGTGATGGGAGATGAATATATTGTTTTTTTTAAATGATATTCAATATTATTTTTCTTATTTTAATTGACAATAGTTTTAATCAACTTCATCCTCATCTTCAAACTCGATCATTATTCATATTATAATTTGAGCTTAGAAAAAGTTTTTTTTTTGTTTTCTAAATTTTTTGTATCACTTACTTTCAACTTATTCTCAATTTTTTTAAAGAATTTTAGAGTTCTAAGTGTGATATTGAATATCATTGACAAAAGTTTTGTTTATTTATTTTTTGATTCAATTTATGATCCAATTTTTGTAACTGGGTAATCAAAAGTGAGATTTTTCAAGTTTAAGTGATTTTGGGTTTTTGATGTTTCTAGTTTTGATGTATTGGACTTCTTGTTTTTATTTATTAACTCTAATCAAGTTATTTTTCTCTCCATGGGCCTTAACTGAAATCATTATATAATATTCCATTAAATAGTTAAAATTTATAACATTGTTTTTTTATAATGCTACTTAAAATTTAAATACACACACTTTGATGCATTCAAAAGGAAAATATGAGTATCCATTTTTTAAATATCTCAAGTTTTTCCTGATTACTAATATTAAATTTTATGAAAATTGTTTAATTTATTCAAATTTGATTAATGTGTTACTTTACAATCTAATATTTTTTATAATTTATTATAAGATTGAGGACATATGAGTGTCCTAACTTAAGGACTCTTTGAAGATCTAGTCATAAATTAAGATTTGAAGTGAAAGGAAGAAAATTAATGGAGAAAATTTAAGTTAAGTTATTTCAATATCTTATTTTTGTTAATATTGAATTTTCTTTGCTTTTGGTATTATATAATTTTATTGTTCTTCTATTCCATTTTTTTAATCTTTATGACAAAGAATATATTATTTATTATTTTATGTCTCAAATATGCTCTTGAAGTAGCAATGCCAAGGAAAAATAAACTTAATATATATATGTATATATTCTAAATTAATTTCATATCTTCTTGCGATTATACGAAATAACAAGCTTTCAATGAAAAAATTATTAAACCAGCCCAATTGGTCCTATTTTGTTCCCTGAAGTAAATACAATAACAAGTAAAAGGTTTGGGCTTGGATGAAATTGTCGTTATAATCATAATCATGAAAGAAGTTAAACTAATTATTGCAATTGTTATGGTTATAAATAATTACAAGATTAGTTCTCACCACTAGAAGTGGAAGAATAATAATAATTAAAAAAGATAATATAATAAGAATTCAAAAGTTTTATAAAGTATATGTTATTAATGTGGTATGAAATGACATTGATCATGTACATGTTGTAAGCCCAAATATTTTGTGGAACTTTATCAAGCCTCACTCAAATGAAAAATATTGAGAAAAATTTTGTTTATGAGAATGATGCCTTCAATCATGATCCTTATGATGTAACACATTTAGATTTGATAGAATTCTTTGAACACCTTGAAGGAAGAATCGATCATTTGATTTGTGATGGTAGAGCCTAAAAATGAAAATCATTTTCAATTTTTTTGAAAATATGGACATTCACTAGCCTTTAGTTGGATAAAAAAATCAATATTGAAAATTTGCATCTTATGGACAGTGCAACAGTACACACTATTCTTAATAATAGAAAATATTTTTTTTCCAATTAATAATTAATAAAAATTATGTAATATAATATTTGACACTACAAAATCGATTGAAGGCTTTAGAAGAGCTAACATAATATTATTAGAAGAAACACAATAGTTTAAAATGATGCATTATAGTTAATAAATCTCAAAGAAACTTATTAAGTTTTAAATATATACGATGGAATGGATACCACACTGAGATAGTAAATGAAAAAAATATTAAATATCTTTATATTACAGTTATTGTCTCAGGTGAGAAATTTATATTGGAAAAGTTATCATTTTTTCCTTTTGACTTGTACTATAAATATATATAAATCTGATTGAAATATATGTTATAATAAATCAGAAGTTCACTAATAAAAAAATATTTTTACTATTTGGCATAACCAACCATAATGATGTGAAAAAGAGTAAATTACTTTGACCTGCATTGTACTTTGCCTAAATTATGCAAACCTTCCCTACACTTTTAAAGTACACAGGTTACTCCATTTTGATAGAATAGTTAGGAATATTCCACCAATATTCTTTACTATTTATTTTTTTTAATTTCATTAATTTTGAATTAGGAAATGTAAAAAGACATATTTATTTATACAATTTTCATTACAAAATCATTTCATTTTACATCTAATTTGAACCATAGCGCTTTGCTCTATTGCTTCGTTCCTTCCTCCCAAATGAGTTTGAATTGGAGCACTTAACCACTTCTTTTAGGTGAAAATTTGTTTTGGGTTTTATTAGTTCTTTATTTTGTCTCATATTTTTGTTTGATTTATATTTGTTTGGATTCTTTCTTTAGTTATATGAGTTGTTAGGGTTTCCATTTTGTGATTTTCTTATTGTTTTGTGATGGTTTGTTGCGATATATTTATATGCTTTTGATTGTTTTATTGGTTCATGTTTTTCTCAATTTGCCTTTCATTTAATCTATTTACTGTAAGGAGTTACGCCACAGCATCCCACATCGGCCAAGTCAGGGTCCGGGGAGGTCCATTTAAGGGGGGGCTTGTCCCTTCTGGGCACGAGGCGCCTTTTGGGTTAGTGTAGCCCAACGGGACAAAACCGTGAGGTGGGGGGATGTGATCCCCAAGGGCAGCGGAAGCCCACCAAAGCGGACAATACTT
>JANHAO010000998.1:0-35686 GCA_026873985.1 Saraca asoca
AAGTGAAAACTGCGCCAATGCTTACATTTGCAGGCTTTTCGCAATAAGCGATACCACTGAGGATTACCCATATCCAAATTATTGAGGGCAAAACTAAACACAATTTCATGCTAGACCCACCAATTATTTTCACAGTAAAAGCCCAAGCATGTCCAAACTCAGTGTTTGTGTTTCCAAAACAAGGCGAAACCAGGCAGAGGTCACATTTTGAAAGGTATCCAGATAATAATAACAAAAAAAAAAAACACGCTTGTACAAACCCAGAAGCAGTGAACTAAAGGGAAAGCGTAAAAAATTGCTAGAGTAGAGTTGCGAGAGCTTGCAAAGAAGCCGAGGCAGCTCAAAATATGGGGGGAAGAGATGGGTCAAACAAGGAACCTAGAGCATTGGTTTGGTAAGAGTAAATGAATTCACCATGTGACGCTTGCTAACCAAATACGCACACAGAGCAACAATGAAAAACTCATCGTGGAAGAGACAATGTCATATCGGTATGGAGAACCAGTCACAACAAACAGGGCAGTAGAAAAGAGATAATGCCATAACGGTCAAAAGGGTAGCCTTCGGAAACACATAAACCGATTTCACTCCTTGTACTTTGGAAACTGTTTACCATTACCCGATGAACACGATGCTCCTGGTGGCGCCAAGCAAAACGGCGTCCTGATGTACGTGACCAAACTTTTCTCCTCTTGCAATCCTGAAATATCAAGACATGGTGACGAACATTGGATAAAAAAGTCCATTAAAAAAAATTAATTATATGATTCAATTATTAAACATGTAATGACATTTAAGTTATTGATAGATTTTAGTGATATGAGATTTGTCATTAGACTAATAATGATGGATCAATTGACTCTGTAAAATTTTAACAAAACAGATCCTCTAATTATATTTTTATATAATAGCAGTTATCACATTAAGATTTTAAATATAATTTTTTCTTTATTTTCTGTGAATATGCTAAAAAGTGTTTTACTATTATGAATAATCACGTAATATCAAGAATAATTTTATTATTATTAATTAAATTTATATATAAAATATGATACATTGAAATATAATTTAATGGATCTATTAATTTGATTATTTTAATTTATCAAAATTTTTCACTAATTAGTATCAGAGTTAAAATTTTTCTTTCATATTACAAAGGCTTAGATTTATGTAAATTTTTTTTTTAAAATTTTACGTAATCCATAATTTGTTATGTAAAATTATTATAAATCTGATAACATAAAATTATTGATATTTCTTGGCTTAATATGTTTCTAAATTGATTACAATTTTTTTCTCTAAACTTTCTTGAAGTGAAATTGTGAATTAAAGTAACTAATTTTTTTTAGAAAATTCAATTCATAAATTCATTATATTTAGAGGAAAATTTTCAATTTAATTTGTGATTGCATCTAAAGAGTTTGTAATTTGTAAAAAGCACAAAACAATTTGAATAAATACTATCAATTTGAAATTTATTAATATCTATTCAAGAAAAGGTTTTTCTTTAAATTTGACTCTATTACATGGTATATATTAAAATTGATTGAGTTTTAATTGATAGAATGATGAGGTAGATAAAACCTCTCAATCAATTTTGGAAAAATTGAAGTGTTGTGGTATTAATTTTCAAATTCTTGAAAGAAATTTTTACGAAAACTAAAATTAGTTTTAATTTTTCCAATTGCATAAATAAATACCAATTTTATGAAATTGGTGGAGGGCTTTGACCAGAATGATGTGGGTAAAGAATCCCATGCAATAATTTTGAAAAAAATGAGGTAAAATATGGAGAAATTAAGCTAAGTTGAAATTGACTACGAAACTAGGTCAGGAAACTCGGTGTAGAGACTTTGGGTGAGGAAAAAGACAGGACATGCTAGCACTTAGCCACGTGCATGGGCATTATGCACTGCCAAAACAGCAACGAATGGTGATTCCAATGACACTATTAGCTTCCACTATCTGAAGCGATTTTAATATGTATTTTTTTTTCAGATTTTTTAGAAATAAAATTATTTTAATTATTTTTGTCAAATTTATTTAATTGCTAATTTGATATTATTTTGGTCTAAAAATTTTATCATATAATTCCTATATATTGCCTCACTTTCTGGAATTTTTCTAGAATTTTTTGCTACTGTCTTATTATTATTTGAATTTTGTATATTAGTATGCATATAATTAAGGTTATATAGAAATCATGTTACTCATGTTATTTGGGCATGAAAATTTATTGTATGATTTTTACATATTATACTATTATATGTAATTTTTTATGGGCTGATTTGATGCCGTTTGCACATTTGAATATTTTATGGATTATTGTGTGTAAATTTGTAAAACTATATAAGAATCGAATTTTGATTCATATTATGCTATGAAATTTTATGCAATTATATACTTACTTTTGTAGGACTAGTTGCATAAAATTTTGCTAAGATAAAATTTTGATTGTATCTATGAGAGTACTATGTTAATAATATGTATATCGTATTAGTGTAATATTATTAACATAGTATGCTAGCAATAATGTGAGTATTAGAGTTGTATATTATGTTCTTAAAATTTTAAATGCCTTATCGGTGTTAAGTTTTAGGAATGTAATGTTTAATTTTTATATTATGTTATGGAACCTTGAATACCCTATTGGTATTGGTTTTCATGATATAATGCTATTTGTAATTACATAGTTAATATTTTGGGAGGAAAATATAGCATGATTGACATTAAACATGCATTATTAGTATCCATGATTAATTTCATAAGTCATTTTTCATCTGTTTCATTGCCTATTCAATTTACCTCTGTGAAAACTTTGAATGGGACTAATTATAAGGACTGGGTGAATCTCTAAAATTGTACTTAGTGATCACCAAATTGAATTTGGCTTTAAAAGAGGAAGAGCATGTAATTGACGATGAGTATACTATTGCTTAAAGGGCTCAACATAAAAGATGGACACATTTAAATAGGGTTTGTCTGATAGCGATGAATGATGGTGTTGAAATACACCATGGATAAGACCAATAGAAACAATGTTGCAAACTTACAAAGTGCTAAGGATTTCATGGACTTTGTTGCTAAAAAATATGTCAAGTTTGACAAGGTTGAAAAAGGTCAATACCTCTCTTTGCTTGAGAAGAATACTTATGATGGAGTCAGTGGAGTTTGTGAGAACATAATGAAGTTGGCGCATTATCAAAACTAGCTAAAAGGGATGAATGTTGACTTGAGAGATAGCTTTCTAATTTGGTATGCTTTAGAATCTATCCTACTTTAATTCGATATTCTGAAGACCTCTTACAATATCCAAAAAGTTGAATGGACTATCAATAAGATAATATCCATTATTAGTCAAGCCAAGGAAGATATGAAGAAAGGAAAGATTCAAGCTATGAACCATCTTTCTCATGGTTCAGGTTCTAGATAAGGAGATAAGCCACTTCAGAAAAATAACAAGACAAAGTCTACCTATGAAAGGAAAAAGAATGAGATGTGGGAGTAATGTTACAGACCCAAGAAGTCTTTGTTCAAGGGATCTTGTAAGTTTTGCAAGAAGTTTGGGTACAAATAGGTTGGTTGCTTCAAATTCAAGAAATGGATCGAGAAGAAAAAGAAAGATAATTCTTTAGCTTTAGTATGTTTTGAATCTAATACCATCGATATTCCATCAAATAGTTGGTGGTTAAATATTGGTGCAATCATTCATATAACAAACTTTTTACAAGTGTTGAGAAATCTGTGGAAACCAAATGATGGAGAATTTGTGGTTAGATTAGGGAATAGAGATTGAGTGTAAGTGGAATACATAAGAATCATTTTTTTATTTTTATCTACCAGTCATGTTTTAAAATTGAAAAATACTATTTATATGCCTTCCATAAGAAAGAATTTGATCTCAGTTGTTGCATTAAACCAAAAAGGATATTCTTTTCAATTTGGAAATAGGAATTTTAGTTTACTTTATGATTTTGCTACTATTGGTACTGATCCTTTATGAAATGGTTTATATAAATTGGATTTGGATCCCAATTTTGCAAATTCCATAAATACAATTTTTGGAAAGAAAAAGGGTAGAATAAATGAGAAATCCTCAATGCTTTAACATGAATGTTTAAGCCATATATCATGAGAGATGATGGGGAGACTGATAAAGGAAGGAGTTCTGTATAATTTAAATTTCTTATATTGCAGCATCTGTATTGATTGCATTAAGGGAAAACTCCTTACTAGAGCTAGAAAAAGAAAAAGAAGTAGAAATCAAGAAATTCTGAAAATGATCCATATTGATGTTAATAGACCTATATCACCTAGTGCCATGGGTGGATATAAATATTTTATCACCTTCATTGATAACTATTTGAGATTCAAATGTGGAGAACTTCTCATAGAGAAGTTTCAATCATTAAATGCCTTTAAGAAATTCAAAGCTGCGATTGAACTTAAGATGGGTAAGCAGATTAAGTGTATTAATCCAGATAGAGGTAATGAATGTTATGATAAATATGATGAGACAGGTAGAAACCCTGATCCTTTTGCTAAATATCTATAAGAGTGTGGAATAAAAGCTAGTTACACCATGCTTTGTACTCCAAAGCAGAATGGTATTGCAAAACAAAGCAACCAGATGCTCATAGATATGTTAAGGTGTATGTTAGCCCATTCTTCCATTTTGAAATTTTTGTGGGGAGTACTTTAAGGACTGTTGCTTATGTCTTGAATTAAGTTTCCAGTAAATCTATTCCTAAAACTCCCTATGACTTGATGTATGGAAGAAGGCATAATTTGAGGCATTTCCACATATGGGGTTGTAAAATTGAGGTAAAGCCATACAAACCATTCACTAAGAAAGTTGATTTAAAGATTATAAGTGATACTTCATTGGCTACTGTAGTAGGTCTAGAGGTTGCAGGTTTTTTTGTTCAACTCATTTTACAAAGATTACTAAGTTAGATCATGCCATTTATTTTGAATATGAGTTAAAGAGTGGGAGTGAAACACCACATGTTACTTTTTTTAAAGAAGACAAGAAAATCATCCTACCAATGACTATGAAGCAACTAGTAACTTCATCAATTGGAACATTTCATACAATTTCATAAAATGACCTAGATCAACTAATGATAGAGTATAAAGAACTAAATGTTGTAACTAAAGAAATTCCTTTAAAAAAATCTCAAAGGGTTTGATGACAGGTAATTTCAAGTGATTACATGATTTATTTGCAAGAACATGAGTTTGTAGTCAATGATAATTCATATCCTATGAACTTTTTAGAAGTAATCTCTGGTGCAAACTTTTCTGAGTGGATGAATGCTATGGAAGATGAATTGGCTTCAATGTACAAGAATGATGTATGGGATTTGATGGAATTGCCCGCTAGTTACAAATCGATTGGATACAAATGGGTTTTTAAGACTAAAATTAATGCTGAAGGTGAAGTTAAGAGGTATAAAGCTAGATTGGTGGCAAAAGGCTATACTCAAGGGGAAGGCATAGAATATAAAGAAACCTTTTTGTCAGTTTTGACAAAAGACTTGTTTCAAATTATTATGGCACTGGTGGCTCATTTTGATCTAAAGCTCTACCAAATGGATGTTAAAACAACTTTCTTGAATGGTGACTTGTCAGAAAGCGTTATATGAAACAATTAGATGGTTTCTAAGAGAAAGAAAAAAAACACTTGGTGTGCAAGTTGAAAAAGTCCATATATGGCTTGAAACATGTGCCTAAATAGTGGTTTATCGAATTTGATGAGATATTGACTTCTCTTGATTTCAAAGAGAATATGGTGGATGAATGCATCTATTATTTGATGAGTGTGAGTAGTTATGTGATCCTCGTGTTGTATGTTGATGATATTCTCCTAGTGAGGAATGACATAAACTTGTTAAATGAGACAAAGCAAATGTTGTTACAACATTTGAGATAAAGAATTTCAGTGATGCTTCTTTTGTATTGAGGATACAAATCCACCGTGATAAATCTCGAGGTATTCTTGGCTTGTCTCAAAAATCATATATTGAGAAAGTGTTGAAAAGGTTAAATATGGATTCATGCTTTCATTGTTCTATACTCATTCAAAAGGGTGAGTTCCTTTCCAAAGCCCAATGTTCTTAAAATGACGATGAGAAATCTAGAATGAAGATGGTCCCATATGCTTTCATTATAGGCAGCCTGATGTATGCTCAGGTATGTACACATCCTGATATAGCATTTGTGGTTGATGTACTAGGGAGATAGCAGAGTGATCTTGTTTAGGGACATTTGATTGGTGCAAAGAAAGTTATGATGTACTTATAAAGTACAAAGAACTACATGTTGACCTACAGGAGATTTGATGATCTTATTGTCATAAACTACTTAGACTCTGATTTTGTTAGTTGTCCAGATGATAAGAAATTGACATATGGATATGTTTTTATGATAGCATGAGGAGTTGTATCGTGGAAAAGTGTTAAGCAATCAATTACAACAACTTTTGCTATGAAAGCAAAGTACCTTGCATATTATGTAGTTACTTGTGAAGCTGTATGGTTAAAGAAATTCATATCTAGTTTTAACATTGTTGAGAGCATTTCAAGACCCTTAACCATATATTGCAATAATGCTACTACTGTATGCTTCTCTCAAAATAATAAAAGTAATGTCTGTACAAAACATTTTGATATGAAGTATGAATTTGTGAGAGAGAACATACGTGAGCATAAAACTTGCATTAAGCATGTTTCTATAAATTGTGTTTTCGTAGATCCATTAACCAAAGGCTTAATGGTGCACATGTATCATGATCATGTTAAGAACATGGGATTAGCTACGTCTTTTGGTGTTTCAGGTTAATTAGAGTATTATAATTGATATAATTACATTAGATATATTGTTTATCTCAAGATATGATTATTGAAATATTCATAATGAAATATTCATGTTTTGTCATATATTATTTTTTGTGCACATTATTTGATTATGGCATGTTATTAGAGACATTTAGACCCTGTTTCACTATCGTGTTGAAAATATTAATTCTCATTTGACATTTTGGGTGGATGCATGAATAATTTTATAAAGATGCACATATGATCACATTTTCATGTATATGTCTGATTTTTTATATATTCCATATTATGTTTCGGTCGTTGAAACATAAGTATTTAAGATATGTATAACATTAGTATTCTTATTGAATATGATGATTTACATTACTGGGTACTTATTCTTAACTTATGGTTATAATCGTGTCATTACTGTTGTTGTTGTTGACATTCATCGTGGTGCCCACATATTGTAATATAAGTTCTGGTTTATTAAACTATATTGCCTAAGTGGGAGATTATCGGTCTTTTCTTATGTAGACTACCATAGTTTAATCATATATTATTAAATTGAATAAATGTTACAAAAACTAATTATTATGGGTCAATTAATTACGTAGTCAAATTATTGGACTTATAATAACACTTAGGTCATTGATAGATTTTAGTGATGTGAGCATTATCACTGAGTCAATGATGATTGGTTTGTTAGCCCAATAGGATTATAGAAAGATACATTCCTATTTATACTATTATAGAGCTATAATTATCTAATTGAGATTTTAGATATAGTTTTCTCTTCATTTTCTCTATCAGGGCTATAAGGAGTAAAACTGCTAATAAGTGCTTTGCTATCATAGACTTTCACATAATGTCATATATGATTTTATTATTATTAATTAAATTTATATATACAAATATAAAGCATTGTAACATGATTTAATAAATTTATTGATTTAGCTATTTTAATTTATCCAAATTTTCCACACTTATAACAATTTCTTTCTTTTTGGAAGCTTTATAATAACATGTTTGTTTAAATTTTTAAAAATAGGATAGATTGCTTTATTCTAAACTTTATTTTAAAATTAAATATGTTATCAATTTTTTTAAAAATTTATAGTAATACTTACAGATTATTTAATTTACTGAAATCATTAATAGCAAAACTCAAATCTATCACGTGGGTGATGAAAAAACAATGATCTCTACCCCACCAACCAAGGAAGAAAGGGTTATGGAGTATATTTCTTTCTATATGAGCATTTTGGAGTTCACCTCTAATATCATATACTAATTAAATATTGTCTTATAATTTTCAAATTGATTGTCCGATTTCAACAACCGGAATGATTCCTTCTTCTCCTTTTTTTTTTTTCACCCTTACTTTCTATTTTAATGATATTTATTTTAATTTGACGTCTTCAAGTTAAAATATTTAATACAACGTTGAAATATTATGATTTGTTCGGTTGGAAGATAAGGTGAAATTAAAGGCGACGTAGAATTAGCTTTTTTGTAAAAAAAAATAAAACTAAAACTTGAATATTAAAAAGAAAATAAATGTTGAAAATAAATAAATAAATTTCGTGTAACAAATTAAAATGATATTATATGTATCTTACCAATAAATAAATAAATTTTGCGTAAAAAATTTTATGTAGAAATTCAGAATCCTTTCTTGAGTGTGGAAAATTATCATCAGTCATAATGTCATTATAAAATGCACATCACAAATTTGAAGCGTAACGAAGTTTCACATTCTCAGACAAGACTGATGTTGTTGTTTCTGGTTTTTGGGTCAGAGAAGATAAAAGAAGGATTGTTGATAACCGCGTGAATTGACTCCCATTGACGCCGCCTCCTCTGTAACGACCAAGAAGTCCTTAATCGCTATCGAATCAACGTATAAAATCTTTTTTATGGTTTTCATTAAACAAATTTTAGGTCAACCGATGAATCCATTATTGAGCTTTGAGATTTTGTTTATTTTTAATTCTCTCTATCACTTAACTCATTTATAAACAAAGTAATTTTTTATTTCAAGTTTAATTAAATAACAATTTAAAAAATATGATTATTCGAAAACGTAAGATTAGTATTTAAATATCTTTCGACTGAGCCTTTGGACCCCAGTATGACGTTTAGCATTAAAGTTGATGAAGGCATGGGCATAACAAATCACTTTTGAAAAATCCAATTTTGCATCAAATTTCGACCCACCTGCCACAAGTTGCCAAAAAAAAAAAGGATAGAGGCATGACACGTGTTATGATTAGAATTTTTAAAAAATTATTTAGGGATATATTATAGAACAAATTCAAAAAAAAAAAAAAAGCTGATCTAGCACCTTGAATGCAGCAGATGCACCTCTGAGGTTCTGACATGCAACTCTAATGAGGTTCACCAACCGTTTGAAAACTCAAATCTAGGCACTTTGGTCTAGGTCCGTTTTTTTAACAAATATCTACTGTTCATAATTATAGAGAGAATATAATGTAAAATTTAATAAAACAATTAACCCCTTTTTAAATGAAAAAGAACAACGTATGTTTAACATTCATTTACTTTGACAGAAAATAATTTTTTATAAGAATAATTTTATTTATTTGAATATTTATAATTACAAAATATTAAAATAATATAAAATATTTTTTATTTAATATTATATATAAAAAATATGATACCATAAAAAAATATTTTTTTATTATTATAACATCATTCATGATTGTATTACTCATTAAATATATGAGTGAGATAAAAATAACTAATATCCATTTCATAATTGATCTAAAGAGTCGTGAATAGAAATGACAATGAATAAAGTGGAAACAAATCAAACTTTCTCCTTCCATCGTCGGGGCAAGTTGGTGATTTGCTCCCATAATCTGCAGTGCTTCATTTCCTCACAAGGAAAATTGAAAAATTAAAAAATCTAAAAAAAAAGTTTAAATTTAAATATTTCATATTCACAGATAATAAATAGAATAGTATAAAATAAATCTAACATTATATATAATATTACAAGATAGGTCTAAAAGTACACATCATTTATTTAAATAATCTTAAATTAAAGAAAGAAATAGTCTAAAGGAAAAAGAAATAATCAATTTTTAATGTGTTTTTAATAATTAAATTGTTAAAGAAATAATAATATATCTATATGTATCAAGTTATAAGAATAAAATGATAATTTTATATTCTCAGGATTTTATAAAATAAAACAACTTAATATTATTCTATCTTCAAAATTTACATCAAACTGAATGTCCCATAGTTTATCTTGTAATATAAAAATTCATATTATATCTATTTCCGTCAAGACAAAATCTATGAAATGAGTCTGGAATCCAAAATTTTACCACTCCAGATGTGAAACGATAAATTCATATGCATATTTCTATCATTATTTGCTATTATAATACTCGTGAACAACGAAAATTTGCACTTGATGAATACTTAAGACTTAGAGGAGCCAACCATTATAAAGAACTTGAAAAAAGGGATTCTGTCTTCGGGATAATCTTAGCAGAGGAGCAAAATATTATATCTTAATTAGTGTAAAAAAATCTAATTCCCCGAAGATATTTTGCCTTGTCTTACGGTATGTGTGTGCGCGCGCGCACAGACACACATACATATATATATATATATATATATATATATATTATAGAATCTATATATACAAAAAATTATAATTATACTTTAACCTTGTGATTGGTAGTGCAGAAAATGCATGGAAAAGAAAAGAATCGTGGAAAACAAGCATAAAAAATGCTTTTCTTGTGATTGGTTGGTGCGCAGAAAAGGGAGAGAAAGGAAAAAAGACGGAAAAAATTGCGTGGGGCCTGCTGTTTTTTTTTTTTTTTGCATTGAAATGCACAGAAAATGTGAAGAAAACATCACCGTGCAAGTGCCATATACTGCAAACCCCATCAACTCTGGTCCGAAGCTATCGAAGCCTTTTCCGATCACTTCGCTGGTCGCTGCTGCTTCATGCCTCCGGCAACCTCTTTCTGCCGACTTGGTCCACCACAACTCGTCGGAGTTTTTGTCATTTGACAACTGCGACTTCATGTTGTCAACTCGCCAGTGGTTCACAATCCAATAGCTCCCAGCTCACTCACGAACTGAAGCGGCCGCCGATTCATGCCTTCCTTGAGCTCACCTTCTCGACTTTGTCTTCGTCGTGGACTGCTTCAGCTTAGCTCACCAGTCCTCTGCCCAATTCAGCTCTGATCCAGCGCATCGCCACCGTCGATCAAGGTGAGGACCGCAGATTGGCAAGACACATAGCTGGTCTTCTTCTTGGATTTTCTGTGAGTGCTTGATTTCTGCCTCTACCTTGTCATGGTCACACATGCACTGTTCATGTCTCACCTACACAGCAGCTGAGTGCATCCTTGTTTCGGCCTCTATTGCCCCCATTGTACTGTGTGATGTTGATAGAATCAGATCTTTGTGTTGTTGAAACTATCATGCTTGGCTGTTGCGCCATTCATGCATTTTGCATCCATTCATCATGTATTCAGCCACCCTAATATGTACTAGGCAACATTTTGCTGAATGAAAATTTAATGAAGAAATGTAATGATGTTGTTTTCAGCTTCTTGTTTGGTAGGCAGTACTGAGATATTATTTGATGCATTTTGGTTCACTGTGTTTGTCTACTGCATTTTGGCATTTTGGCATTTTGGCTTTGGATGATGTAACTGTGGCTTGTATCAGTGATGCTAGATAAAAGGGGTGAAATGTTGTTCTGAACTGATCCTTCAGTTTCCTTGTTGTAGTTTTCATATTAACCAGTTTCAAGAATTTTATAGAACATATGTTAGTTCATTTTGCACTCTCTTGATTGGCTTGTTTATTTCAAACTGCATCTTCCCATGTATGGATAACACTTGCTAGGGCCCAGCTGAACTCTGGTGAGCCTGATAGGTTGGTGCAATTCCAGTTGCAAATATGTTACGATCTGATTGAAGTTTGTGTTGTTTGTTTAGCTTAAACACTATTGCTTAATTAATACAAGTGTTAATGTATGCCTAGCTTCATGTATCACACGGTATTCTATTTGTGTTTGCTACTATTCCTTGCCTACATTTCACCCATCCTCATGATGTTTTGACGATGTTACCTTATACATTGTAAGCCGTTGCCTTATTAGTTAATTGCATGGTACATATATTTCACACTAAATTGCATGGCCATATGTTCATTAGATGGATGACCAAGGTAACAACAAATTCTCTACACACGAAGGTGAGGACAATATATTCGATGATGAATATCATGTAAGGCAAATTACTAATTTTAGTCTGACAACTGAACCTAATTACTTTAATCACATGAGGCTGAATTGGGAAAGGCGCCAGAACTTTTTAGTGATTCAAATAATCTGTTACCTTGTGCATGCATTGCACATATTACAACTGCTCTCAGAAAATATTGACAAACCCATTGGTGAGGTGAGGGCAAAAAGAGCCCAGATGCAGCAAGACTTGATGTAGCATTTACCGCATTCGATGCCAGCCGTAATATCATACGTATGGGCCCCCGTGCATTTCTTCACCTATGTGAAAAATTATGAGCCACTAGTAGAGTGAAGGATTTGGTTAACGTTATGATGGAGGAGCAAGTTGCAAGATTTTTCCACACCTTGGCCCACAATGTAAAACAACAAGCCATGTCTTTTTTCTTCCATCGTTCCGAAGAAGC
Source organism: Saraca asoca (assembly GCA_026873985.1). Taxonomy (NCBI): domain Eukaryota; kingdom Viridiplantae; phylum Streptophyta; class Magnoliopsida; order Fabales; family Fabaceae; genus Saraca; species Saraca asoca. The sequence goes on from JANHAO010000998.1 coordinate 12,531, forward strand.
AATTAGCTGGCATTTTCACAACATGCTTGGAGCTGTTATTTCACTCCACAAAGAGTATCTGTTGCAACCTTCTGGAGCCCATGTCCTACCAGAAACACTTCACAACAGTAGATACTATCCTTACTTTTTGGTGCGTTCCTTATATGACTATATTTGGCTGTTAATGCTATGTTTATATTGACATATGACTATTTTTTTGATAGGATTGCATTGGAGCTGTAGATGGAACACATGTTCGTGTGAAGGTTCCAAAAGAATCTGTTGCTTGATTCAGGGGAAGAAAACAGTGGCCCATACAAAACGTCTAAGTAGCTTGTGACTTCGGAATGAATTTCATATATGTTCTGGCTGGTTAGGAAGGGACTGCACTTGATTTGAAAGTGCTAAAGAATGCATTGACCAGGGAAGATAAATTGAATCTCATTGGAGGTAAATCTTCAGACTTGCATTCATTCGTGACTGGTTTTTTGCACATGTTGACATTAAAATTTTGTTCATGCATGCAGGAAAATATTATCTTGGGGATGGCAGATTTCAATTGAAACGTGATCTACTCACACCATATTGGGGTATCCACTATCATCTAAAGGAGTATTCCAACCATGTGCCACAAAATGCAAAAGAGTTATTCAACCATCGACACATGTCATTGCGTAATGTGATTGAATGGGCCTTTGGAGTACTGAAGAAGAGATTCCCGATAATAGCTAGTGGAACCGAACCAGCTTACCTTTTGCAAACTATGATTAAGATTATCATAGTGTGTTGTGTACTTCATAATTTTTTAATGAGGGAGGATCTTGATGAGAGATTAATTGATGAAGTTGATAGAGAACTACTACAATCTTCAACACCCGCTATGGATGACCATGTCACACAAAATTAAGGCGAGGACTATAGGGTAGGGGTTCAATTGAGGGATAACATAGTAGCCTATATGTGGGCTGATTATGAACAAAACTCATAACCATGAATATTGCTAGACTTGTAATCTTATGCTTTATGTGGCATTGTATGACTTTCATGCTATGACACCTTCCTTAATTGAATGTTTACTTAATGTATTCCTTTTACGCTACTCTTGATGCCGCAATTTATGTTTAATATTCATACTTTAAACAATTAACCATTGTTTATGTGTAGCATATAAGATGCCAAGATCAAGAAGGCCAACATATGAAGTTGGAACATTCATACATGCAACTTTGAGGTGGACAGAACAAATGGACTCTTGCTTAATTGATTGTATGCTGGAGCAACATGCAAGGGGAAATTATATTAATGGTCAATTATCTACAACCGGGTATATTGAGGTGGTGAACACTCTCCAAGCCGCATTTGGGCCAAACATTAGAAAAGAGCATATTAAGAACTGGCTTAAGACATTGAAGGATCATTTTGGTAAGTGCTATGATCTGTTCAATGTGTGGAGTGGAATTGCCTGGGATTCGATCACCCAGCTATTTGAGGTAGAGCCTAAGTATGGAGGGAGATATGTGAGGTAATTTGTGTTTATGTACCTACATACCATATGGTCCCTTTTTTGAAGAAAATATGAATTGTGCATGGTACAAGCAGCAATGATTCTAAGCATTTAATCGAAAGTTGTCTTACTATGTAGGCCAAGCCTAAAACAGCAAAATGGATATGAACCAAAGTGCAGCATTATGACAAGCTCTTTGAATTGTATGCTGCGGATAGAGTAACAAGTAGGCATGCTCAAAGTGCTGGTGAGGTGAGTAATCGTTGGGAGAGGGAAGGAATCAACCTTAATGACTCAGCTAAAGGCATTGACCCCTTCCAAACTAATACAGTCATAGACAATGAAACCCCATCAGTTGGCCATCTGGATGCTTTCAGTCTATCTGGTGCTAATAATAGCCATAGTTATGGAACTTCTTCGTCTAAGGGCTCCAAGTGCCAGGCACCTATGTCCGACATCCTGGAGACTCACATGGAGAAGATATCAATGGGAATCAAGGATCTAGTTGATGTAGTCAAAGAAGAGAACTACTCTTACGATATATCTATTTCTGTGCTTGAAAGGCAGACTCAACTTGCAGAGAGGGGCCTCACCATCCTTGAGCAAAGTAGACCTCGTTTCTACAGTGAGAAGGATGTGTGGGTTGATTTGGAAGAACTACGCATAATGCTGGAGATTTGGATGAAGTGTTATAACTTTTTATGTCTGGATAAGAAGGCAAAACATCGATTCTTTAGAGTGCCGCACTCGATACGGGCTGATGCTTTATATCAACTGATGATAGATGCTGGCTACTTGTGAAAATGCTTCATTGTTATTATTTAATGCTATGTTTAGTGATATTACTATCATTGTTATTATTATCATTATCATTAGTCTGAGTACTAACTTCTGTTGCTGGACTACACTATTGGATTGAAATCTCAGCACTTATTTAATCCTATTATCTGATGCATTGTGCTTCAGTGTGTTTGTCTGCTGCATTTGTGGTTTATTTGATTACACTGCACCTATTTTTTTATGATATTTCTCGTGGATAGGCAGTATGGTTTGTAGGTCTGTTTACAAGTCCAGCATGAGAAATTTGCTACAAAGTAGATTCTGAAATAACTCTCTTTTTCTAAAGCAGGATTCTGGGATAATGCATTGATATAGGATATTTTATCAAGGACTAGCACATTTTTAAAGTGAAAGGGGTTAAGAGAAAATTATGTGGAATAAGAGAATTTGTAGATTTAAATGTTTCTGGTTTTAGTCAATTTCTAAGTTTTGTAACACATTGATGTAAGTGCTTTTAAAGCTTTGTGTGTTTATGTATTTGTTTGACAGGGATAGGTGACACAAGTCTCGTTATGCTGGCAAAATGTTGTTTTGCTAGTAAATGAATTTTTTCAAGGATTCTCTGAAATATAACATTTATCATTTAAGAGTAGTGAAAACTGTCGTATATATGGTAATGTGTGCAAATTTGCAGAGATAGGGTGAGCCAAAATATTAATCAAGGCATAAAATTTAAGAAAGTTTAAAACATCCAGCAAGGGTAATTTCTAATTAAAAAATTGGGATCATCTTTGATGGGGAATGGAAAATAAACTTTTACACAAGTGAAAGAAGATATGCAAACTACCATATATATGTTCTGTGAGTTACTTTTCTTTTTAATGTTTTTGAAGTTACTGAAATAGAGCAGGAAGGCATGGGCATGTAATTACAAAAATAGCTATGAAAATATGTACATGCAAATGGAAGGTTTAGAGGTCCAGACATTGGAAAATAACACGTCATCTCAACATTCCGTTTATGGGAAGATTTTATTACAAGCAATTTTAATTTCCAAGCTATAGTTACATGTAGAACAATTCTAGAACATTAATTATAAATGTAGTGAAATTATAAAGTGAAAAGACAAATAAAAAAATTGAATGTAATACATTTTTAGTCATTTGATAAGATATTTTAAGTATTTTATGAATAAATATATATTTTAATTAAGTTCAAACAACTGAAACATGATATTTTGATGTGAATGTAACACATTTTTAGTCATTTGATAAGACACTCATTGAGAATTTCCTATGCCTACATTAAGATACCAAACAAAATAATTATTTTTCAATTTATTTATTTGGTTAAAAAAAAATTTAGTATAAAAATTGCTTATTTATTTTTAATTATAAATTAATATTTTCCAAAATAAAAATAATTTATTTATTAAATATTTTTTATGGTTGTTTCATTGTTATTATAATTTAAATTTTTTCCCTTTTTCTTTTCTCTCATTTTCCTTCCAACCAATCAACAAACTTCCTTTTTCTTTCTTCTCATTTTCTTTTCTACCAATCAACAAAATTCCCTTTTCTTTTCTTTTCCTTCCCTTTTGTTTCCTCTCATTTTCTTTCCTCTATTTTGTTTTTCTCTCCAACCAATCAAGGGGTAAATAAAAATATTTATTGTGGCTGGAGTATGCTGCACGCACAGGCTCACATACTTTTCTCCTACAATTCCGATAAGAGGACTTTGTACAAGTCAATCATCGATTCTTTTCCCACTCCCTTTTTGTTTATCGTAATTTTTATTTTTTTTAAGGACACGAGGATTATAAAAATGGAGATGGCTTTACTGATTACACAATTTGTAATTAGCTTATAGTTAAATTCAAATGCGCGAGTTCAGTTTCTCTTTTTTATTAGAATGCTGGTTTGATTCATAGAACTAGTTTGTGGCTTATGAGTAAGATAGAGGTAAAAAAAAAAAATTCTGGTGCCATGCATTAAATAGATAGGGTAATCCTTGAAGGCAATCATCAATCATCATAAGGATCATTTCTTACATATTTACTTAAATGAATGTGACTACAGATTTCATCAATAGGGGTAAATTAGTTTTAGAATTTTAAAATCAATCAGATTTAGCTCAAATGTAAAACAAATAGTAAAGAATTGAAGAACAGATGTATTTGATAGTATTTGCCTATGAAGAGTTAGGTTTTCATATTGAAAAAATATGTGAAATGAGTATTTATAGCAAATACAAACACACAGTGAAAAACTAGCTATTAAATGTAAAATTTGAACATGCGATCATGATTGTAAATTCAAAAATTGAATTTTGATAAGAATAGTGACATTCAAATTTGAATGCATCAATTCGAATCGCTGAAGTGCAGTCTAAAATGCAATCATGCTAGATTAAAATTGTGAACCTTCTATAAGTTTAAAAATACATGTGATCAGAATCGCCATTAGAATTGTGAAAATAGAGTTTTGAAGGATTAATTCAAATTACAGGAAACTAGGACAAAATCTGATTTGAATCATAATGGCAACAATACTTGCCCTTTGCTCGAGAGCATGATCTTGAAAACAGTTTAAAAAGCACAAGTTAAGTTATAGGTCCTTGTTGACGGCGAAATTTGGTTTGTATGGGGAGCCCAAACTTCGGCCAATAGGTGTGTATGGTTCGTGTGCCCCAAGCTGTTTCCTGACCTAAAGGATGTGCAGACTAGAAGATGGTGAGGGTGGTGAAGAGAAAGAAAAAGATAGCATGCGTGTGATGTTTAACGTGGTTCGGCCAAATCTGGACTATACCAGACCTTATGTCCATGGCAGAGCTTTTATTAATATATGAAATGAGATTTTTACAGAGTTTTGGCATACAAGTTTTCAGCCTCCTCCCCTTGTTCTAATAATACATTCCTATTTATAGAGGAAGAAAGAGTTATATACATTAATTACAAGCTACAGTTGTGTTACATCAAGAAATAAATGGAAAAGATAATAAAACTTCTGTAATTCGACTGCTGTAGGCTTCTGTCAGTGGGGTGAGCCCCTCTTGTCGGCTGTAGACTAGCATTTGTATGTGTCTACCGCTCAATATTGCTTTACCATGTGAGATGTCTGTTATTCTGAGCTAGGGTTCATAGCTCGGGATCACTGTGGAGGATTGCTGTGGCAAGCTCGGTGTCGCTATAGCAGAATAGTGAGTTCAGGTCGGGTAGTCAGCTGCTTAGCGAGCTGATCTTGTGACGACCTCATCATGTCACTTTCAGGCAGTAAGTGAGGTGGTTCTCGCAGGGCGTCCTCAGTGAGCTTGGTGACTTAGTCTCTACCGAGCCTGAGTTTGTTTCATTCTTTAAGGCCATTTCTCGCCTACAACATAAGCCTCCCAACTCTCAATTCGCTTCGTGGATCGGGAGTTGTAATTTTTTTGAGGCTTTTTTAATATTTCCAGTCAGAGTCCTTGCTTGACCAGATTGTCGTTTCAGACTTCTTGATTGTCTTTTGATTTCTGCTTAGGCCATACTTTCTTCTGTTCACCATTTTTGGCCATTAGCGTGGCACTGCCGTTCATTTTTGGGCTGTTAAATGAAGATCAGTTAGATGTCTTTTGGATCTTTCGATGGATCGGGCTGGTCTTTTTATACCCTGAGGGTCTTCTTCTTTTTCGTGAAGAAGCTTAATGGAAGAGGCTGAAGAGCCCCTTGCGTTTTTTATGTCTTGGCTTCAGGTGAAGCTTGTTGGGGCATGGATGGTCTGTTGCAGAGTGTTTGGAGGCATGGATAGCCTGTTGCACATGGTTTCACCATAGGATCCGTCTGGCGGGCTCCTGGAGAGTCTTGTGTTGATCTTGGACTATCTTCCCTAGCTCCCTTTGTAGAATCCAGCATGGCTGGCTAGACCTTTGGTGCTTTTTTGAGTTGCACAAGGTTTGGTCCAGTAGGAACTGCCAATCGGGTATGGGAAGATAGTAGGAGTAGAGTTGTTGGTCTTCCTGTTGGTGGGAGTTTGGCCTCCTGGTTTAGCCAGCTCATCACTTTCTTGCAGGAATGGTAGTATTAGGCTTTCAGGTTTTTTGCCTTTGTTTATGTATTTCTTCTTCATCTGATGTAATCTTGCCTCTTTAAGGCTTTTTGATGTATGAGATTTTTTTGTGTAGCTTCTTAAAGTTGCATTGAATGCTTCATGCATCGCTGCTTGTATACTTCTGATGATTAATGAAATACCTTTTTGGCCAATCAGCTATGGTTTTAACTTTTTGTTCTTCATTTGGTTGCCTTCGGCAAGTAAGAATCAGGTCACATGCAAGTTGCGACTGGTGAGGGCTCGTATAAAAGCTATAATTTTCTGGTCGCATGTTGGCTGTAAATATATGTGTTGCATGAGAGCTGTAATGAATTTATTTTGACGTCTTCGCGACATGGTGGGTTTGTCACCAGATATGTGATTTGAGTGTGCTGTCAAGGTAGGCTCTTGGGCCGTCTCACCCTCGATTTTGTTTCGCTGCAGTGAGATGATAGCTCACCGCTAAGTAAGATCACATGTCCGTACCATAACAAGCTCGTTACTCAGTTTTATAGCAATCTTATTACTCAGTGAGGCAGCAAGCCCGTTGCTCAGTGAGGCAGCAAGCTTGTTGCTCAGCCCTGCAATAAGCCTGTTGCTTTGCAAGACAACAAGCTCATTGCTCCGTGAAATAGCAAGCTTGTTGCTCAGTGGTCGGGGAATTTGTGCTCCTAGTCCTAGTTTGAGGGACTTGGTTTACTCTGGATGTATCAACGGGGTAGGCCTCGCGCCGTCTCACCCCCGGATGAATCCTTGCAATGGTGGAGTGAAAACTCACTGTTTGGATAATGCTTTTCAGCTAATCGACAACTTATATCAATTCAGCATTGAATGATTTATACAACTCATTGTCATCAATCTCAAGAAAATGGTACAAGATTAGAATATGGTCCTGATGGAGGGCTTCGGTTCTTGGTTAGCAATTCACTGAGCCTGTTGAGTTCACTGCTCTGGCGATCTTATCATGTAATCCTGTAGTCGGCCTCTTCTGATGAGGTCTTCAATGGCATCTTTTAGTGCCTGATATTCTGAGGTGGTGTGTCTAGCCTTATTGTGATAAATGCAGAATCTGCTTGAATATCTAGACTTGGCAGGGGCTCTCATTGGTCTAGGCCTTCCAAAGTCCTCATTGTGCCTTTCTGTGGCAAAAATTTTATCCTGTGTGTCTGATAAGACGCTATAGCTTTCGAAGCGACCTCCAGGTCACTGGGGCTTTACCTTCTTTGCGAGCTGAGGAGAGGGGTCGTGACTGTAATTCTCATCATTCCTCTTTTTGCTTGCAGCGGGACCAATGGCATTCACTTTTTGCATGGGTCCCTCTATTCTGAAAGTTTCTTCCCATCTTACTTGTTTGGTAGCTCACTCGTAGAATTCGGTGAGGTCTCGAGTTAGGGACTTGTAGAGGCTTTTGTACAGTTTTTCATCTTTATGAAGTCCTACCGAAATGGTTGTTAAGATGCTTTCCTCCAAAGGATTCTCCACAGAGTTGGCCTCATGCCTAAATTAGGCTTTATAATCTTTCAGTGGTTTGTTCTTATGCTGGAAGATCATTGCGAGATGGCAAGGAGGCGCGAGTTGCTTCTTGAGCGCTCGATATTAGTCAATGAATTTCCTTTGGCATTCTTCCTAGCTGCTGACCTTGTGAGTTGGGAGGTGTCTGAACCATGCCTAGGATGTTCCTCCTAATATGGCCAGACACAACATTTCACCAGGGGATCAGTTGTTTGCAGATCTATCTGGATATTGAACGTGTCCAGGTAGTTGTTTGGGTCGCTGTTCCTATCGTACAGTGGGATCGCGGGTACTTTAAGTTTCTATGGGAGAGGTTGCGTCTTGATCTCCATAGAAAATGGTGAGCTTCCCTCAGAGTGAGGTTAGTTGCTTTGAGGCCGGGGGCATTCTTCTAGCCTCTTTGACCTTTGGAGGACGTCTTCCATTACTGGGTTTTGTGTTTTAGGCTGAGGGTTGGAGCTTCCTGCTCATTGCGAGCCCCTTAGTTGTTGACTATCACGATCTTCATGAGTTTTCCTTTGAGCCTTTTTACGAAGCTACTGGAGTTGTGTCATGATTTCTTCTTGTCTTTGTGCGCTCTAAGCTTGAGCCTGCACTAATCCTTTAACAGTTTTAGCCATCTCTCTTACCATGTTTTTGAGTGCTGGTTAGGGTTGGCCGGGCGTTTGAGCCTCTTGAGTTTCAAGGACAGCAGTGGAATGCTGGTAAACCCCCACAATGGGAGTGTCTGCTGGTTAGAGGATTGGAGTGGTTGAACTCAAAGTGGTTCTTCATCTTGCCATTGTAGCCATAATGATGAATATGCCACAAAAATAGATGTAAAAAACAGATAGGCCCTCCTTCTAGCGCCAAAAATATTGATGACGAAATTTGGTTCATACAGGGAACCCAAAACTTTGGCCAACGGGTGTGTATGGTTCGTGAGCCCTAAGCTGTTTCCTAACCTAAAGGATGTGCAGACTAGAAGATGCTGAGGGTGGCGAAGAGGAAGAAAAAGGATGGCATGCGTGTGTTGTTTAATATGGTTCAGCCTAATCTAGACGGTACCGGACCCTATGTCCATAGCGGAACTTTTATTAATATATGAAATGAGATTTTTACAGAGTTTTGGCATATAAGTTTCTGGCCTCCTCCCCCTCTTCTAATAATGCATTCCTATTTATAGAAGAAGGAAGAGTTACATACATTAATTACAAGTTACAGTTGTGTTATATTAAGAAATAAATAGAAAAGATAGTAAAACTTTTGTCTGCGGGGTGGGCCCCTCTTATCGACTGTAGACTAGTATTTGTATGTGTTTGACGCTCGGTATTGCTTTACCATGCGAGATGTCTGGTATCCTGAGCTGGGATTCATAGCTTGAGATCACTATGGCAAGCTCGATGTCGCTGTAGCGGAATAATGAGTTTAGGCCGAGTAGTTGGCTACTTAGCGAGCCGATCTTGTGAAGACCTCATTGTGTTGCTTTCGGGCGATAAGCAAGGTGGTTCTCGCGGGGCGTCCTCAACGAGCTGGGTGACTTAGTCTCCGCTGGGCCTGAGTTTGTTTCATTCTCTTAAGGATGTTTTTCACCTATAACCATTTTAAACTTTTCTAAATCCATTTAAAGCCAATTTAACCATTTTAAACTTTATAAAAACAATCCAAAATCTTAATTTCAAGCTGAATAAATATGGTAAATCATTTAGTAAGATGTAAGAATATTTTAGTATAATTTTTCAAAAAAAATTTGATTAAAACAAAAGGCAAACCTTCCAAAAACAACTTCAAAATTTGAGTTGATTCTAATAAGTCTAAACCTTTATGAAATAATAAGTAAGGCCCAATGTACATTTTTAACTAGAAGTCCAAGGCTATTCATAAATGATTCACTGAAATTATATCAATTCAACATAACTAAAATATTTTGTTGTCATCAAAATATAACTTTGTTCAATTTAGAAAAATAAGGGCTAAAGATAACAATCTCCCCTTTTTTAATGATAACAAACAATTTTTGAGTTAGAAAGGGATCAAACATACATTCAAAGCCTATAACATAATTCAATAAGAAAGATCAAGGCTTGCCCTCAAGATTACAACCTCCCCCTATAGGCATGCAACACTTAAATCCCAAAATACACAATACTCTCCCTTTTGACATATCAAAAAGAATAAAATAACAGATAAAGTCAACATTGAATAACATTTAAAATGATCAAAATTAGATCAATATCTAGAAAAATTTCCAACAGAGTTATAATGCAGTAATAATGAATAACAAGATTAATATGGAAAAGGGTTAAGGGAACAATTATAATGAAACTAGGCTAAAAACTAGAAGTGTCCGGAGCAACATCATCTTGAATTTTATTTAGCCATACCTTCATAGTGTTCAACCAACAATGAAGGTTTCTAATCTCCACATTCATATTTACTTCAATGTAGTCTAGCCTTTCATTGATTTGTCAGTGTGACTATTCCATCAACCCAGAAAATTGTGTTTGCTGGAGCTAGAGTTGCCGTGGGAGAGTTAAAGTCTCATTTTGAAAATTTATAAATCCACCAGAATCGAAATCGAAATTAGAAGCACCACCAAATTTCCTAGATGCTGACCCATCTTGCCTCATCCACCTCCCATTCATAAATCTGAGTTGCATCTGATGTAGGATTTTTTCATTAATGGAAATAAAGCTATCCATATTTTCAACCTCTTTTTTCGATGATAGAGGAACTCGAAAATGTGAAAACATCTCAGTGAGAATTATCCTATAAGGCAAGAAGCTTTGATTTGGCTTCATGAAGAAAGTACCAATGTAATAAAGGAAAAGGTATGAGATGTTGATTTCCAAGCCTTTCTTCATTGCCTACATTAAAAAATTTTCATGTTCAACTATGTTAGTGGAGTTACTGTGAAATTTTCTTCACAATTGTGTAGTGAATGAGACGATCCTCCATAGAAAATTTGATAATCATGAGTTTACTAGTGGTGACAATTGGAACAGAGTTAGGAAAGAGCATTTTGATGGCTTATTGTTTTAAGTACTCTTCCATATCTTTGCTCGTAATGAAAATAGACCCTCATTCCATTCCATACAAATTGCATAGTGTCTCTACATCAAAATTATCGCCTCCCTCATCATAAATGTAGATAGTTTTCCATTTGTTACACCTACATTAGCATAAAACATTCAAACTAGCCTAGGGTAATAAAGAGCACTATGACAAATGAAATTAAGTAGCTTATACTTCTCTAGCAAATTATGTAATTTAAGATGACATTCCTTATGAAATCTTTTCTTCCAGCATTTATTTGGAGATATAGCTTTTTCTTTGCATTTAGCATACCTGTCATAAGATTGTACATTTGGAAAGAATTTCTACCCCTGAATAGTTACATCAATATGATACACCATTTTATCACCAATTACCTTCTTTCTCTTCTTCAAACCAGTGGTGAAATTGTCAATCATGAAGATTTGTGAAAAAAAAGAGAGAGAGTGATTTGGGGAATTTGAAGGGTTTTGGGATTTAGGAGAAATTGAAAGTTTTAATTAGTTAGATTTGAGGGAAACATGTAGGAAAGTGTTTTGGACAAGAGATATTTGAGTTTAGTAGGTGAAATTTGTTGAAAATTTAGAGAGAATGTGGTAGGGTTTGAGAAAAGGTGGTTAGGGTTTGAGAGAAAAATAAGAATCTAGTGTGAAAAAAGTGTGCATGCCTTATATACTCTTTTTGCAATCATAATCCCAAGCCTAGAAATGCTTGAGCAATTCGAATCATAAGCAAGATCATGAACGCATGATTGAAGAATCTCAACATCGATTCGACTTGAAAAGCCAGATTTGGCTGACTTATTCTAATCGTGATTAGAATTGCGTATCTAATTGATTAACCCAAAAGTATGCAAAATTTGACTATTCAAATAAAAAAAATGAGCTGAAAACCCCAATCTGAAATTGAAAGACACCAAAACTCCAAATTTTTAGCGCTTTCCCAGAAACACAACATAAGCATGAATCTTTTAAACCATATAGTCAATTGAACAATATGAAGAGTGTTGATGGAAAAATCTGGTCAATAGGTAAAGTTCAGTAAATACCCAAACTACAAATTGAGAATGTGAATATGGAAGGTAGAGATTGAAAGGGAAGAAGAACAAAGGATACCAGAAGCTTTTTATCGTGGTTCGAATAAAATCAGCATGACTTCTACATCCACGGTGATTGTATTCGCTGTTGTATGGATTTTCTCTATAGTGTTTAATAGAGTTGTAATATAATGTTCCCTCGCTACTTTGGTAGAGTTTTTGCATGTATTTTTTCCTTTCCATTTACAATGATTTTTCTCTTATTTATAGAGGTAGGGGGTTTACAAATATAATTTAATAAATTATAAAACTATCTTTTCCACGACATCGGGCTATAAATGCTAGGCAATTCACCGTCAATTTGTTAGGGGTTGTTCTATCGATTTTTGGAGGCTGATCTATCGATTGGGAGTATGTGCTTCTGGCTATTGACTAAACTTCAATTTTTCATACCCACTATTTGAGGCTGCTTATTTGATGACCTGGGCTTATGTTGGGTGATTTGTTGGCCATGCAAGTTAGTCCCATTCTTGGGTTTAACCAAGATGAGCCTTCTGGAAGATGGCTAAGGTGGCATGCTTTGACTAGCGAGTTGGAGCTCATCCTTAATGTGTAGAGGCTTCTACCTTGGCCTTGTCTTGTGTCCTAAGTTTGTGGCTGGTGATCTAGTGCTTCTATTGAGTGACCTCAGTTTTTAGATGATCTGGGCCTTTTTTGGTTGGACTCATCTCCTATTGGGCTTTTGCCAGACCATTTTACATTGCTCTAAATATACCCACAACATTAACCTTCCAACTCTTAGTTCACTTTGTGGATTGGGAGTTGTAGTTTGTTGGCAAAGTCTTTTTTTGCAGTCTACAATGTTGTCAAAGTCTTCACTTACAGCCTACTGTGTTGTCAGAGTCTTCACTTATAACGTATAGTGCTATCATCTCAGACTTCAATCTTATCGTTTTATCTACACCAGGCTATGCATCTAATGTTTATGTTTTATAGCTACTAGTGTGGCAACCTTGCTCTTTTCTGGACTGTTTGATCAAAAATAGCTGGATAGCCTATGGGTTCATTGATAAGGCTAGATTGGTTTATATAAGGTGTGAAAAACTTTCTTCCTTTTCCATAAGATAACCTAATGGGTGCATTAGCTGAGCCCCCTATGTTTCCAATGGTTCAAATTTTTGGTGGAGTGCTACGAGGTGTGTATGGCCTACTGCAACAATTCCCCTTTGAGGACCCTGGGAAGTTTTGTTATAGGAAGCTCCCACGGATAATTCCTTTCTGAGGATCCTAAGAAGTTTTGTTACATTTCTCCATAACCTCCTCCTGGTCATGCTGAATAATGCAACTCTTTCCCTTTTGTTCTTTAGCCTCCTTGCACAGTGAGTTAATTGTTTGATTTTCTCTAAGTACCTTGGGGGGCACTCAAGTTAGGGAAGAAGCTCTTAGCAGTTCAGCTTGCTTGCTAATCTTCTAACTTATTAGAATTCAGCTCTTCCTCTTAGGATATATTAACTACAGGCTTGTTTTGATTTGTACTCTTGAATCTTCATGTAAATTCACCTCATTGAAAGAGGTTTTGTAATAAATGAACTTTTCATGATTCTTGTGTGCCATGCTGGATGCTCTATACATCATGGAAGATAATGTGTGGGCCACAGATTCTTTCAAATCACAGTAAAATAAAATATTAAGTTGATTGACTGATTAGTTATATTAATGCTTCCTGGTTGTGAATAAATTTGAGCATCGGAGTGCCTCAGTTAATAATAATAAATTCATGCAAATCACAGTAAAACAAAATATTAAGTTAAATGACCAATCAGTTATATTAATACTTCCTAGTCATCAATAAATTTGAGCACCAAAGTGCCTCAGTTAGTAACAAGTTTAAGCACTGGAGTGCCTTGGTTGGTAATGAGTTTGAGCATCGAAGTGCCTGAACACCTAAGTTAGTGTAAGATTGAATGCCCATGTAGGTCACACAGATGCACTTTAGCTAGCACAAGTGCCCAGGTAGGTCATACGGATGCACCTTAGTTAGCATGAGATTGAGTGCCTGGGTAGGTCGCATCGATGCACCTCAGCTAGCACAAGTGCCCAGGTAAGTCGCACAGATGCACCTCAGCTAGATGAGATTAAGTGCCTAAGTAGGTCGCATGGATACACCTCAGCTATAACAAGATTAGGTGCCTAAGTAGGTCACATGGATGCACTTCAGCTAGCATGAGTGCCTAAGTAGGTCGCACAGATGTGCCTCAACTAGCATAAGTGCCTAGGTAGGTCACACAGATGCGCCTCATCTAGCACAAGATTGAGTGCCTAGGTAGGTTGCATGGATATGCCTTAGCTAGCATGAGATTGGGTGCCCAGGTAAGTCACATGGATGTGCCTCAGCTAGCATGAATGCCTAGATAAGTTACACGGATGTGCCTCAATTAGCACGAGTAGGTCGCATGAAAGTTACACCTTAGTATAACTTGAATGTGTTAGGGATTAGGAGCCATAGTCCATTGCTTGCATTCTATAATTTTACAGGTTGTTTGACACATTTATGCTCGTTTAGTTCGTGACTCTCGGGTTCCTGTCAGTAACCCATGTGATTGTTTCTGTCTTTGGTGAATTTTTTGCCAAGCTAGTAACAATTTACTGTTGTTGTTCACCGAGCTGTCAGATTGTGGATAGTTGATCGGTTCTCAAATCCAATGATGAGATAGAGCACAACACAAAATGAGAAAAATTCTTTTCCCCCTTTCATTCACCATTGGAAATCTGAAGCTCTGAAACTCTTCTTTCTCATCTTCTTCGTCAAGCTTGCATCCATTTGTCGCCACTTACTTTGGTCAATACTATTTATACTTCCTAAGCTTGTGGTTTAGGTTCAGATTACTGAGGATTAGCTTTGCACATGCTCCAGACCTTCTTCTTTAGTTAACATAGTGAATTTTCTCTCTCTAACTTTTGGTTTCTAGGTGTCTTCATTTTGTAATTTGTGTGTGATTTATCTACTCATAGTTGAAAGAATTTGGAATCTCAGTTGAACCTGCTTGCCTGTATATTTTTTCCTGTTTGATCTGATTTATCTGGTTGTTTTGTCAATAGACTCTAGGATTTTTGATTGTCATTTCAAGTCCTTTATCAATTTTCTGGGTTCTATCATCCTAACGGTTGAGTCCTCTTTGCCTTCTGGAGCTTGGGTCTTAAATGTGGTGACCCAAGGTGTGTATGGCTTGCTGCATAAGAAACTGTTAGTCCTAGCTTTTTAGATATGGTTTGTTTTTAGTGACTTAACCATTCCTTCTTCTTATGTAAATGGGAGCTCATAAATGCTGAAGTCACCAAATAGGGAGTGATGATAAACCTGACTCTCTAACCTAGAGTGTGGAGCTGATGCAACCCATAGGTGAAGTGACTTTAAGGAGTGGCGAGGTCACTAGAGAATTCAGTGTCTGTTTAGACTCTATTGGGGGCCAGGAGGTCACTACTGGTCAGTGATCTCTAGATTGCTCAGTGTTCAGTCACCACATTTCAACCATTAGCTTTGACAAGCCCTAGGGCATAATTTAGACATTCTGGCTCCCTAAGGGATGTCATGTCATGGTGCCTTCTTCTAACAATCATGCTGCTTATCCTCCTCTAGGATTTGTTACAATTAGTCCCCAGCATTTTAGCACTAGGTTTAGGTTCCCGGTGCACCCTTATATTATTAATTTATTGAATAAATTAAAACTTTGCCCATTCTTGCTTTCGTTGAACTCCTACTCCTAACTTACTTCCCTGGCATTAGTATATTTGAGAAATAATTTCCCACCACCATCTGCCAGGGTTCTTTGTTACCTCTATAGCACTAGGAGCACAGGCCTGTTGATAGGATTTATTATCTTTCGGCTTAACAAACCAAGCATAAGAAAATTTTACCATAGGGCGATGCTAAGGGCAAATTCAATGTGGGGAATTACAAAACTCTTTGGTTTTATGTCTCCTGTTTGTCTCTATGTTACTTTAATAACTTTGGTTTTGTTCTTACCCTAGGTGAACGAGTTGAGGATGTGTAAGTTTGATGAGTTATTATATTTGCTTCTCTAATTCTAACACTATTTCATTTTACAGATGGGGCTGGCAAGAAACCTACTCTTGAGGTTGAAGAGCTTGAGGTGTTGGAATAGTTCATTGCTTTGGACGACCTCAAGAACGATTTTAGATTTAATGAGGAGCTCCTACACTCGCACAAGCTTGCTCTGCCTTTGAATATTGAGCTCACCAGAGAGATTGGAGGCCATCAAATTAAAGAGGTTGGCCTAGCTAACTTCGAAGATTTCGAGCACATGATGAAGCTCATCTTCTGAAAGCCACCACCTGATTCTATTACGGTGACTTCATCGAATTTTGACACTAATGTTCCTTTGCTACTATAAGTCAACCTTCAGCCTCAGCAGTAAAACTTTCATAGGAGCTGGTTCCCACCTCACATCCTAAGGTGGTTGCCGCAGTCGAGATCACATCCATTTCTGAACCCCCTACTAAAAAACAAAGAGGGACAAAGGGAAGAAAGTTGTTGCTGCCCAAAAGTAGGTGGCACTTGAGATTGAAGGCGAGGAACAATCTGTCAGACTTGGCCTAAAGATAGAGGAATACTTTAACTTCCTCTTGGATAATGTCGACGTGATCCTAGGGCCTCGTAATAGGGTCAAAGCACTGGAGTCAAAGGACTTCTCAGCTGAAGGATTGCTGAGCTATGCATCTCGCTATGGCCTGTTGGTAAGTAAAGTCCTTTTATCCTGGTTCTTTTTTCTCTTTCATAACTTAACTTGACTATTTGGTTTTTCAAAATTTGCTGGCAATAATAAAGCTTAAGAAGGCACTTGAAGCTCAAGGTGAAGAGAAAACAAAACTTGAGGGAGACCTACCTGGCACAACCATTGAGGCGTTGGAGTTGAGGGAGATAGCTAGAGATGCTGAGGTCACTCAAAAGGAAGTTGAGGTTGCTTAAAAGGAAGCTGAGGTTACTCTATCTCATGAAATGGTGAATCACGAGGCTGTTGCATTAGACCTTAGCAAAGCAGTTAATGAGTTGACAAAAATTTAAGGTGAACTAGATGTGGCAGTTTAGTGGGCTAAGGTGGTAGTGCAATGAGCTGAGGCTGCTGAGAAGGAGCTTGAGATGACCAGGAAGGAAGTTGCTCTTGGGAAAGAAGAGGTTGCCAAGGTCAAAGTAGAGATCGCCATGCTAGTTACAAGAGCAATAGAGAACATAGAGTCTGAAACCAGTTCATCTTTCTTGTACACTCTATAGGAGCGATACCCGAAGATGGACTTCTCCTTTTTTGGTAAGGATGCTGTTGAGGGTGTTAAGCACTTTGAGAGGATTTCAAAGGCCACTTCTTCCAAAAAGAGTGTGGAGTCTGCTGTTAAAGTTTCTCCTGCCGAAGGTGCTATTCAAAGAGGGAGTGGTTCACAAGTCGTGGAAGCCACTAGTGATCAAATAGTGAATGATCTGCTTACTCCACCTATTGACCCTTCACCCCGTCAAGGCCTAGCTCCTGAGGATCTGACCTTCTAGGCCATGATTCCTTGTAATTTCAAATTTCATTCTTGAACTTTGTATTCAATCATGAACTTTGTATGAATTTACTTCATTGAAGGGAGTACTAAATGAACCTTTGTGATATTCTTGCTTGTTTCATCTCAGTTTCCATAATTGCATGTTCTATCACTGCATATAATGGCTAGCAGATCATGATCATTAGTCAGGCTAGATGTTGGGTAGGTTACACTCTAGCTAGAATTTCATGACCGATATAAAGCTCGCTTCCTGTGCAAAACTTCATTGAGATTTTGTTTAGAAATAAATAAACACAGTCATAAAAATTTGAGGAAACACTTAAGCGCTTTTACTAATTTTTGAATAATTTTACAAAATTTGGATCTCTATTGATAATACAGGCAGAGATCCTCAGCATGCCAAGCTTAGGTGAGTTCAGGCTCATCCATATTTGCCAGGTGATAAGCGCCATTCCCTAAGTTTTCTTTGACTATGTATAGACCCTCCCAGTTTGGGCCCATCAACTTATTGTTGGCCTTGTGAGCTCTAGGGATAATAAGGTATAGAATGAGATTACCAACTTTGTAGCTCTGAGCTCAAACTTTCCGGTTGTAGTATCTTATGACCCCTTGTTGATAGGTCATGACCCTGAGGTGAGCTCTTTCTCTTGTTTCTTCTATAAGATCAAGATTCGCGGTGAGCAGTTGATTGTTGTTATTTAGATTAAAAGTAATTATTTATTATGATGTTACTTCAAGTTTTGCTAGGATCATTGCCTTGGATCCATATACCATTGAGAAGGGAGTTTCTCTTGTAGTATTGCGAGCTGTGGTTTTGTAAGCCTAAAGCACTTTCTACAGATTATCTACCCATGCTCTCTTTTTGGCCTCTGACCTTGTCTTCAAGATTTGTTTAATGATTTTTTAATGGCTCCGACTTGTCCATTGGCCTATGGATGGTTTACAATCGAGAAGCTTTTGGTGATCATGAGATCGTCGCAGAATTTAATGAATTACTTGTTATTAAATTAGGTCCCGTTGTCAGTCATAATCTGTTGGGAGACTCTAAATCTATAAATGATGTTATTCCATGCAAACTTCTCAATCTTGTAGAAGAGATCTCTGCGAGCTCCTTTGCCTCTACCCACTTAGTGAAATAATCTACAGCCACTACTACATGTTTACAATTTTAACAAGCTGTAGGGAATGGTCCAATCAAATCCATGCCCTAGATTGAAAAAGACTATGGACTAACCATTTACTGTAGGTAGGCTGGCGGGGCTCATGGGATCTTCATGAACCTCTAGCATTTGCGCATCTTTTGACAAGATCAACAACATCCTATTTCATTATGGGCTAATAGAATCCTTATCAGAGAGCTTTTTGAGCTAGAGATAACCCTTCAGCATGATTTCCATAATGGCCAGAATGGATTTCTTTTAGGACGGTGTCACAATCATGGCCATCAATGCATATTAGAAATGCAGTTGAAAATCCTCTTTTGTACAACATATTATCATAGATGTAATATCTGACTGCTTGAGCTCGTAATCATCGTGTCTCGAGCTTATTTTTTGGTAGTTTGTCATTCTTTAAGTAATCAATGATTGGGCCCATCTGTAAGTCCTAGGCTATGACAATTGCCATCGCAGCATCCTTCTGTTCTATAGTAAGGGACGAGAGGAATTCTACTAGGATTGCCCCCAGGAAGTCAGCATCCTTTGTTATGGCTAGGCGAGCTAAGGCGTCAGCATGTATGTTCTGAGCTTGTGGTATCTAATTGACTATGTATCACTAAAATGAGCTTAGTAATTCCTGGACTTTCTATAGGTAGATGGTCATTTTAGATCCTCTAGTCTAGTATTCTCCCTGTACATGGCAAATAATGAGCTCTGAATCACTAAAAATCTTCAATCTTTGAGCTCACATTTCTTTTACTAGTCATAGCCAGACTAATAACGCTTCATACTTGGCTTTATTGCTTGTGGCTTGGAAATCAAATCTCAATGCATAGTACATTTTATGCCCCTCTGGACTGATGACAAGCACTCCTACCCCGGCTTTTTGTTCACTTGATGGCCTGTCAACATACAGTTCCCAAAATGGAGCTTCTGAAGTATCTACTTCCTTTTGTATAGGCCTGGTGAATTTTGCAATAAAATTTGTTAGAGCTTGCCCATTGATCATTGGTTTGGGCTTATATTTGATGTCAAATTGAGCTAGCTTAATTGCCATTTGAGTAGATGACCTGAGACATCCATCTTTTGCAAGACTTGTCTGAGTGGGAACTGTGTGAGCACCTTTATGCTGTGAGCCTGGAAGTAGGGTCGTAGCTTCCTTGATGCAACTACCAGGTAGTAGGCATGTTTTTCCATAGGTGAGTACCTTGTCTTGGCATCTAGTAACCTTTTGCTTACGTAATAAATAGGGGATTGAGCTCTATCTTCTTCTCACATCAAAGCCGTACTAAGAGCGTACTGGGATACCCCCAGATAGATGACTAGCTTCTCACCCTCCTTTGGTTTGGACAAAAGAGGAGCTCGTCCGAGGTATTGTTTAAGCTACTGGATGGCAACTTTGCATTACTGTGTCCATTCAAACTTCCTTGCCTTTTTCAGGACATCGAAGAAAGGAACATATTTATTTATCGCCTTAGAGATGGACTTGCTAAGCATCGCAACCTAGCCGTTTAAGCTCTGCATGTCCTTAACTCCATTAAGGGATCTCATGTCTTTGGGAGCTTTGATCTTCTCAGGATTTGCTTCAATTCCCCTATTATTTACCATGAACCTGAGGAAGTTTCCTGAAACAACCCTGAATGCATATTTATGCAGATTTAGCTTTATTTGATACTTCCTTAGAATTTGGAACATCTCCCTCAGATTATGGACATGGTTGGCGACCTACTCGGACTTTACCAACATATCATCCACGTGCACCACCATTGTTCTACCAATTTGTTCCTTGAACATCATATTTACTAACCTTTGTAGGTTGCCCTTATGTTCTTTAGTCCAAAAGGCATTACTTTGTAACAATACAACCCATGGTCAGTGATAAATGAGGTGTGTTCCTCATCTTGAGTGTCCATGGGGATATGGTTGTATCTCGAGTAGGCATCCATGAAGTTAAAGAGCTAGTGCCCTACTGTTGCATCCATGAGCTAATAAATTCTTGGCAAGAGGAAGCTATCCTTTGGATATGCTTTATTATGGTCTATGAAGTCGATGTAGGTTCTCCATTTCCCATTCTTCTTCTTTACAAGCATAGGGTTGGCTACCCAAGTCAGGTAATAATCTTTCTAGATAAACTTGTTAGCTAGAAGCTTATCCACATCCTCCTTTAGAGCTGCATAATGCTCAGCAGTCATAGGTTTTCTTTTTTGGCAAACCAACTTATGGAGAGGGTTGATATTGAGCTTGTGCGACATAACCTCGGGATCGATTTCCACCATGTCTTCATGATTCCAGGCGAAGACATCCAAATTCACCTTAAGAAATTTGGTTAACTACATTTCACATCTAAAGGCAAACTTTTCCCTAACTTGAGGCATCTCTTAGCATCCACCTCACTGACCTGCACATCTTGGAGCTCCTCTATTAGGCCAGTAGCTTGGTTTGTATCCACCTCACGTGGGTTGAGGATGTGGCTGACCCTTGTTGTGCTCATGGCTCATGGTTCTCTATAAGACACCACATTAACCTTTTTTCCTCTTACCCTGAGCTTAATCACATCTTCATAGTAGTGTCAGGCTACATGTTGTTCTCCTCGCACACATCTGACTCTGTTGGGCATCAAGAATTTGATGGTGAGCATCCTGATCGACATGACTATATCCAGGTCATTCATCAAAGGTCACCCTAGCACCACATTATATGCTGAGGGATAGTCTATGATTAGGAAGTCTACCAGAATTGTGGCTTGGCAATTTGAGTCTCCTAGAGTAATTGGGAGCCTGATCTGCCCTACTGGCAATATTCCATCCCCTGTAAAGCCGTAAAGGGGCTTAGGGGAAGGACTTAACTGGCTTGTGCTCACTCCTATTTGCTCAAAGCACCCTTTATACATTACGTTAATTGAGCTACTAATGTCAATCATTATTCTCCTTACCTTGATGTTGCCTATTCTGGCTCAGATAACCAGAGCATCATTGTAAGGAGCGTGTATTCCCTGGGCATCTTCTTTTGTGAAGGTGATGCTGTCTGGATGTGACACTTCCCATTGTTATTAGATGTGACCTTCAAGCTAGCTAGTGGTAGTGTCTGTAATTCTGATGGTTCTTCCTCTTGCCATTACTGTTGCATAATAAATCAGAGAGAGAGTATGTGTGCAGTTTAGGCCTTCCCTCTAGCACCAAAATATTGACAGCAAAATCCGATCAACAGATAAAGTTTAGTAAATACTCAAATTATAGAGTGAGAATGTAAATATGGAAGGAAGAGATTGAAAGGGAAGAAGAACAAAAGACACCAGAAGCTTTTTATCGTGATTTATCTCAAGTCAGTATGATCCCTACATCCATGGTGATTGCATTTGCTGTTGTATGGATCTTCTTTGTAGTGTTTAATAGAATTGTAATACAAGTGTTCCCTCATTACTGTGGCAAAGTTTCTGTATGTATTTTTTTATCTCCATTTACAATGATTTTCCCCCTATTTATAGAGGTGAGGGTTTGATAACAAAATATTTTACTCATTTAATTGTCCTCTCACTAAGATTTTTAAGGTCCAAACTTACTGATTTCAGTTGTGTTATTATATATTTATGGTGTGGTGTCAATTGGCATCATTAGAGAAAATTCTACAGAATTTGGCCTTTTGAGTAGTTTATGTATTTTGGCTATAACTTGTGGTACAATTGTCTAATTAATGTGATTCTTATCTTGTAGAAAAGTTAAGACATAGCTTTACAACCTTCATGAAGCCCTAAGTCTGAATCTCACAATTGGATATCTAAATTTGGAGGTAAATCCAAAACTAGAATGTTGTCTCATTCTATCTTGTGCAGCCCGACCTCTAAGCACTCATCAGGCAATATCTGGAGTTATAGAAGTCCAATTGAGACCAAACTAAGCCCAAATGGAAGTTAAGACACAAGGCTACATTTTCATGAAGACATCCAAACTTCAATAAATCATCTTGGGTGTGAAAAATGAGCTATAATACAAAGGCAGAATGCTGATGAGTTGGGCCTCTGTAGAATGTGATTTTTAGGCCCCAATTGGCATAAAGCTTGAGCCTAATGTCCATCCATTGCACCAGCTCCACACTTAACTAGCTGGAAGCCATTAAGTCAGTAAAAAATTAGAGAGGCAGTCTACAATGGCATAGTACATGCAAAAGGAGTGGCAGTAAGCAAAACCAGACTACACCAGCCATCATGATTGCCCTACTCCACCAACCAGCAGCTAGTTTCTCTTTTCCTGGGTTAAGTACTCTTGAGTGGAAGACTTAAGTCAAGTTTTTATTAGAGTTTTGGAGAGTTTGCAAACAACAATAACATGGTTTTATTCTTCCATTTTTCTCTGTAACTTTGCCTTCATGGAAGGATGAAAACTTGTAATCAGTCCAAGGGACTAATAGCTTGAAGATTAATGTTGAGATCCTACTTTCACCTTGCATTCAATTATTTATCATTTCTTCTCCTTTCCTCTCTATTTTATTTAGAATTCTGAATTGAATGGCTTCATTTGATTTAGATGTTAATATGATTA